>BGPR01021670.1:4085-26217 GCA_013235015.1 Araneus ventricosus
TCATGTACGCCCCGTTCAGTTACATTGCTGCATATAAAATCAAACTAACTTTTGTATTTCATTTGTATGATCATTGATAAAATTAACTTTATTTTATTTAAATTCTTCAGATTAATATATGTATATGAATATATAACTACGATTATTTGAAAATATTTAGCTATATATATTTATTTATAAATCAAACAACAGTGAAGACTCTTGAAGCTTCCCGATTTTGACTAGTGGAAAAGCGCCCACTAATACTTTATCAAGAAGGCCTGTGTACACTATAGTTGAATAGCCGGCTTTAAGAGTGCCTCGCCTAGATGGGTTTGGGGGAAGGGGTTTTTCTTAGGAGATTTGGACAGGGCGAGTGAAATTCCTATCTTGATAGGGCAGGCGTTCATGTTTTGGGTATCTTTATTCCAATGTAGGAACCAGAGGGATATACCCATCTTCCCCAACAGTTTAAAATCAGCTATTAAATGGTGGGTACATTAGAATGAACGTTGTATAAATACCATGTTACAGGCCTCAAATGGAACGTCTTTTTTTGTCGTAAAGAAAAGAAGTTTAAGCAATTTTTTTGAAAAAATTATAAAACGCAGCCACCACATGACTCAGATTCAATCTTCAATTAGAAACTGAAATGCTAGGCTATAATTGCGGATATCAACTGAATTCCGGAAATCATGCAAAGCGTGCTGTTTGGTCAAACCACAGCACAAATGCTCAGCTATCTAATGCAATAATCAGGACACTCCATTCAATCGGACGAGTTGTCTCCTTTAATTTACAGACCAAGATCATGAGACATTCTTGGCAGAGCGAAATTGCGTGATTCCCATTTGACAACCGCAAGACACGGCCCGTAATCCGACGGCTCGCTTTTGCAGACAGGGGTGTCAGGGTGGGAGAAAGTCGCTGTAGAATGATCGGACAGGAAGTTATTTGTAAATACAGACAGATTACTCACTCTAGCTCAGGCCAACTGTTTAGGTAGTTTACGGACACTTGCAGGAATTTAGTAATAATTCGGATTAATATTCACGAATTGTTGTTTATCTAAATGAAAGGGTGATGTTATTTAGATTGTAAGTAATTTTCTAAGTTCAAACTGTTCGTAAGAATCGGTGAATCATTATATAGCCGCCTAAGTTAAGATATATTTCACCTTCTCAAAACGAAAGGTTAATTTTAATTAGAGTGATTGGTTAAGTTTGATATTTCAAAGCGATAAACATTTTATCATAAACATAGGTTTCATTGAGGGCAAGGTAACAATGTTAAGATTAAGTTAATTAAAGAAATTTTCCTGAACTAGAAATAGGGGCAATTATAGTTCGTCCGTTGGGAGAAAGGCGGCAGCTGACGTAAGCATCACGACAGGTCTATTTGATACGTTAGGAGGCCGTACTTACAGTCACGTATTTATTACAACTCTGTTATTTTTCAGCACTATGCTCTCCCATTTCGTACTTTTCTCCTCTCAACAAATGAACTCGTCTGTATCCAGCTCTCGATGTCACACTCTTCTTGCTGGAAACACAATATATTTTCATCAGTTTACCAGGAAGAAAGATTCACAAAACTACTTTGATCTATTTCTTTATTTCGACATTACATACAGTGCCTCCCGCCCTGACAGCATACTTTCTTATTTATTTAAAGAAAAGCACACTACAGAAAACTCCATCTACAGAGTGCTTTGGCTCGTACAGGGTGTAATAAATGACCCAGCCGCTACGAGTAGCAAATTCAGGCTCTGTAGCCATTCATATTAACCATAAAAACAAGAGGGCATGCGACGACCCTCAGAAAGAGTGCGACCTGTCGTCGGTGTGGAATAATTCAACCCCGCACCATTATTGTACCCACCAGTGGGGCAGACCCCTTGTCAGAAGTTACTTATGCCACAGTACTGGTACCACCCGGAGAGGAATGAATTAGGATCGACTCTCTAATCATGCGGTGATGTTTGCCGCCAATATAGCTTCAACCCGGACAATCAAAGCTGAATAGTTGCACTATTCATCTTAATTACTAGTGTTTTTTGATTATTCAGTTTATATGAGAACAATTATTTTTGAAAAGGTTTCTAAGTAATTATTTAACTCTTAAAGACCAAAACTTTTAAAAATTGATCAAGAAGGTATTTTCTGGCTTCCATTTCTTGATGGAAACATTAAATACTTTTAAAAAATCTTATTTTATTCCAAAATATGGTACATCAATAGCAGTGTGAAAAAATATATATTAACTCAATAGTACTCAATTTAGTTCTAAGTAATTATTTAACCCTTAAAAACCGACTTTTCAAAAACTGATCTAGAAATGTTTACTGGCTTTCATTTCTTGGTTAAATTTGGAAAATACTTTAAAATAATGTTCAAAGTATGGTGTGCGTCGATAACAAAATAAAATATATATATATAAACTCAATAATTACTATAATTTAAGATTGAACTGTAAACATTAAATTCATAACAGACCTCTCTCGGAGACGACCGTAAACTCAGCGTTACAACAAATTCTCCAGAAACTCAGGCTTTTGCGCATGGACAGGTTATTTCACCATCCAAATGGGGAAAGTAAAGAGAATGCAAGGTGATATTTACATTTACCAGGCGTGATCAACAAAGAACTCGGAAATGCGTTCATATGACTTATTGCCAAAACCCTTTCCAATTGTGAGTTCTCCTTTTCTCATTTCCACAGGCAGAGCGGACCACCTACGAACTCTAAGGCATCTGGAAGACGCGTAAGAGTCGTAAAAGACCATAAACACACGGTCAGTGTACACACGGCACAACCCCGAGTTTTCAGGAGACAGGTGCCGATGGTTTTAGGCAGCTTCGTCGAGCCGCCAAAGAAAGGAATTACATTTTGGCCACTTCCAGTGGCAACTACTGGGAAGGAAGCAGATATTGCGGTTAAGATGATGTATTTCAGCCTTGGACAATCGAGATTAGAAATTTTCAGCCACTCCTCTGGGGAGCTGGAAGTTGGGTTTAAGTAAGTCAGGGAGGGAGGAGATGATGATGGAGACTGAAGTCAGAACCTCGACAGTGAGTACTGAACTAGATTGGACACCGACCCATGTCATTCAGCCAACCCGCCAGCTAGGCTTCTCCTTTGGTGAGCTGCGGGGAATCACTCTAGCATCCTTTGGAGGATTGCTGGAAAAGTAGCCAGCGTTGCATACCTCGCTGACAAATACCAACCTCGGTAACTTTATCAGGATGACTGATAGGTTTGGATAGCAATCCAGTTCCTGAATTACCATCGGTGTATATCGGTATTACAGTAAACTCACCCTGTGCTTTATGACGAAGTCATTTCTTAACTCTCGCGATCTTATACTATCTCTTGAAAGTATAATCCATAGCCTTAAATTTATTTGTATAGCCATTACTCAAGAACCTATTAAATTTTGATATGCTGTATCTTGGTAATCTCTAGTCAGACAGCTATCACTGTTAAGACCTTACACGCCATTGCTTAAATCGTCCAAAGTAACTAGTCTCAGAATCCATTGCTAGACAGTACACAAGTCGAACAAAACTACAAAAAAAGCAATAAGATTCAAAAATCTTCCAAGCCCAGTCACCCATTAACACCCATCAATCTGTCAAAGTTGAAACTAGGCTTTCTATGATCACAGAGCCATTGGCAGCTACTAAACATACTAGAAAATTTGTGCCCATCTAAACATGATTGTAGCCCTCAAACATATGTCATACCTACAGACTTACAACGAAAGTTATAGTAGAATCTCATTTAGCAGAGTGTTTAAAATTAAAAAAAATGAAAATAGAACTGATGAATCAGATTGACACTATTTCATTTTAATAATAATCTTACTTTAACAATTACTTTCGTTTCGCCCGAGTAAAAATATAGCGATCACTACCAGAAAAAAAAATGTATTACCAAATACAAAATAAATAAATACTAGAAAATAGTAAAAAAATAAAACTGTGCTTGCGAAAGCTCATATATTATATAGAAAACGCCATGAATAAATTGCCACGAACTTTCGTTTCATAAATAACTACCGAGGCAAAAAAAAAGAAATGAAACGGATAAGTATTATTAGGTATTCAATCTACTTATGAATAAAAAAAAATGTCGAGTTCTTTGACGTCATAAACAGGAAATCCAGTTTGCGTTCGTTAATGGCCTTAGAGTGGGGAGCCGCGGTGGCCTGGTGGTAGGAGTCTCAGCATTGACCCGGAAGGGCTCCAGACTCGAGGCCAATTCCACTGAAAGATCCAAATCGTGTATGGGGCCTGTTACGCTAAATCACACGTAGTGGCCAAACGTCTCCCGTTGGTGTGGCATTGGAAGTTTGGAGAGGTGCCAGCTCAGGTGTCGTCCTCGTCATCGGCCGTGATTCAAAGTACGAGGTCCGTCCCCAACCCTCCGTGTTGCTTCAAAGACAGGTTGATTAATATAACTAAACTAAACTAAACCCAGAGCAAAGGGGCGTGTTTATTTATGAAGGCGTAGACAGATCGTCTGAGTCTGCTCTGGAACGTAGCCAAACCACGTGACAGCGTTACTGGATCAGTAGAGACAGATCTGGGTATATTAATGCGGTTTAAGGCTAAAAGGCAGTTTTGTTTATCAGCCCCGAGCAACACTGGGGCTTTATTTCAAGAAAAATTCCTTATTGGAATTTCATAATGTCCACAGATGATTTTAATAACTAATAATACAGGCAGGAATTTCCTTCAACATTGTATAATAAAAATGCAGTATTCATGCAAACAAAGTTAAAAGATTAAGCCATAGGTGGAAAGAAACATCAATTTATTTTATATTTTTATCAACCTCAGACTGCTATTTATATGTTGTAAATTGATTTAATATAATTTTCAATATGTAAATGTTCTCAAATTAATCGGATTAAACGCATTTGTAATAACCACTCTACTTTCTTAAAAGCCTTAGATAGATTTAAATAATAACCCAAAGACAACTTGGCCATATAGTTCCAGTTAATTACTTAATCAAAGAAGTTTTTGTTCTCCTGATAAATAGTTCAGATTGCCTTCATAGATGGAGCTAGTGGCTAGAAAAACTACAGATCGATTCCTTTATTTCATCACTTATAGCGTTTATTTCTTCTTGGCATTAGTTTTGAAAGGGGTGAAGATATTTACATTTTTTCCTCTCTAAGTAGTGGATTAAGAGATTTATTTAAAAAAAGAATTTTTTTCTTTATTTGGTTTCTGGACAAATTCAGACCACAGAAAAGGATTAAATTTTTGACTTTTTTATGTTGTTCCTTTCTGAAATTTGTCAATTTAAGAACTACTAATGGCGTGTGTGGTCTCCCGGCGCCATTCTGGTTCTTTTCCATTTGATTAAGTTCTAATTTTTTATTAAGTGTTTCAATTGTCTGAGAGAATCTTTTCTTAGATACTATAGCTTTTGTATGTTATCTTCAGGAAAAATTTTTGTTGATGCAATTGCACCTGCTGCGTTGAGCGCGCAAAAGGTGTATCATTATTGTGGTATTTACTTTTTCTGTTTTAAGCTGTTTATTTTCTTTTTTAATTCAAATTTATGTTTTTTCTATTATTTCTTCTATTATTTCAATATGTATTATATTGGCAACAAGCAGGCATGAGAGCTTAAGTCTCATTCTCAATATTTTAGAAGACAAAAATTGGATGTTGCTTAAAGACAGCACTGGGCATTTAAGGATTAAAGATAAACCCCTGGGACCGTCTCCCTATTGGCAGTCCAGGCTCATATTCTGTAAGGACTTGACCATCAATGATTTCGCTTGAAATAAGATATACTTGTGCTTCAAGCAGATATCAGTTTAGCATGACAGCGCTATACAGTCCAGTCCGTAATGCGATACCTGTCGCCAGTGTAACCACCTTTGTAGAGCGGACCGCTGAGACGTGCGGAAAGAGTCAGTGGGTTTCTGAGTGTTCACGCACCGGATGTTGGTATACCGACTCCAGTGCGTGGCCAGTTGCGCTAGATTACACGGTTGAGTCCATGAAACAACCCCGATCGAATTAGTCCCACAGATTCTCGGAAAATTTAAGTTTAAATCGGTGAGTTTGCTGGCCAGGGGAATTGCGAGCTCATCCTGGTGCTCCCCGAACCACGCACATACACCAAGCTGTACGACACCTCATTTGTCCTGCCGATGGGCAGCAGTCAGCATAGGTGCATGTAGGCGTATGCTGTAGAGCCCATGCGCAGCAACGGTTGCTTCAGTGCGTTGTGAGGATACCTCTTGGTAACCCCCCTTAGTTCTCTGGGCGGTCAGTTGCTCAACAGTTGCGTCTGTTGCCCAGAACGCATCTCGGCAGCCTTCGTTCGCCTCTGTCATCTAGCCGTTACTTTCCCCTTAACGCACTACCGTTGAGGAGTTTCTGGATAGTGCCATATTGCCATGCACGGTATACTTTTACCAGCGGCACGCAGTGATTCACAAAGGTAGCCATTTCCAGAAATACTTCCACCTTGGCTGGCCAATGTCAATACCCTTTTTGGACCTCGGATAAATCCGCTACGTTCTACGTTTCGCCAACGTTAGAGTAACCAGATGCCCACAAGGTTTACATATACACTCCCTGCGCTGTGCTGCCACCTGCGGCAGTAACGGAGTTGAGTTTATTTCCGTTGACGTCGAGAAAGTGGGGTGGTGGTCGCATATTGACTGGACTGTGTATAGTTCATACAAATTAAGTCTTATAAAGCTAACATTCAAAATCTTCAGAAATATTAGAAAAGTAAAGTCTTGTAGTAACATTAAAATATTCAGAAATATTAGAAAAAGTCTTGTAAGCGCTAACATTCAAATATTCAGAAAGTGTGAAAAAGTAGAGTCTTGTAAAGCTAATATTCTATTCAGAAATATAGAAAAATGAAGTCTTGTAAGCCTAAATATTCAAAATATTAGAAAAAATGAAGTCTGTAAAACTAACATTCAAAATTAAAGTATTAGAAAAAAGTAAGAATCTTATAAAAGCTAATATTAAGAAATATTGAAAAATGAAATCTTGTAAATAATATTAAAATATTAGAAAATGAAGTCTTATAACGCTAACATTCCAAAATATTCAAAATATTGAAAAATGTAAGTCTTATAACGCTAACATTCAAAATATTCAGAAATATTAGAAAAATGATCTTATAACGCTAACGACAAAATGTTTCAAAAATATTAGAAAAATGAGAATGTACTAATTCAAAATATTAAAGAAATATTAGAAAAATGAAGTCTTACAACGCTAACATTCAAAATATTCAAGAAATATTAAGAAAAAATTAAGTCTTGTAACTAACATTCATTGTGAAGAAATATTGAAAAATTAAATTCTAGTTTCCCAATTGACTAAGGTTTGATATTTAAAAGTTTTAAAACAGCCACTTTTCAAGGTCAACACAAACTCCGACTCAACTCTTTTAAAGCCATTTTCCAGATCCGTGCAGAACAAGCACGATCGAACGGCGAGGCAATCCGAAAACGAGATCACGGGGGGCTCCGTTCCGAGCAGCGGCAGCTGTTTGGCGACGCGCTTCTGTTGCCGGAGGACAACGTAAATGGGCAGCTGGATTCGTGCGACTCAAAGAAAAGCGGGCTTTGACATTCTCCGGCAAACAGGCGGCTTCATTGGCTAGCGAGCGAACAAAGGTTTAAAGAAAATATGCAGCAAGATATTGGGAGGGTAAATAGTAAGAATTGCTGCGATGGTAAAGCGGTTGTGACAGCGTTGCTCGCATCATAGCAGGATGGGAAAAAACCCTACCGTCTTTGGCAAAACAGTTTCTTTGTTTCGATTAACCAGTTTTTAGTTCTTGTTCTGTCCCAGATTATAACTGGTTATTTTTTAAAATCCAGTAACCGGATAAAAAAAAAAATGCGCTGCATTAAATGAATTCACGTCAAAGGTATTAGCAGAGCCTATTTTAATTAAAATTCAATCTTATTGTTGGTTTTCAAATCATGATCTGAAACAAATCTTGCTAATCCTGGAACAAAAGACTAAATTCTGTAGTACAGTCGGACCTCTATTTAACAGACCTCTATTTTGCAGACACTGGAACCAAGAACATTTTGCAAGATTTCTTCAATGAAATAACCTCCAAATAGTAAATTACATTCTTTATTTAACGAACTTTCTTGTGATCAATATTTCTTTTCTCCCTATTTCTCGAAATACACTTCAAAACTGCCTCATCCACATCTTCATACACACGCTTTTAAACGTTCTGAACAAGAATTCGATGAATCATAATTTTGTATCTTATCACGATTTTTTTATTATGGTTGTAAGCTTTTTGGAGGAATACCAAATTTTAAAGAAATATCCTTTTTTCCACGCCTTTATCCATCTCATGAAGAAGTAAATTTTTTTCTCTGATGCTCAAGCACTTTCGCTCCGACATTATCCAACTTCAAGGTCATTGATCACCATAAAATGTGTTAAAATAAAGAATAAGTTTGAAATGTTTAGAAATATTTCGAGAAATAGGGAGAAAAAAATATATTGAATCACAAGAAAAAGTTCGTTAAATAGAGAATGCACTTCGCTATTTGGAGGTTATTTTACGAAGAAATTAGCAAAATGTTCTTGGTTCCAAGAAAAAGTTCGCAAAATAGAGGTTCGTTAAATAGAGGTCCGACTGTAATTACAGAATTTAGTCTTTTGTTCTGTGATTAGCAAGATTTGTTTCAGATCATGATTTGAAAACCAACAATAAGACTGAATTTTTAATTAAAATAGGGCTGCTCTGCTAATACCTTGAATGAATTCATTTAATGCAGTGCATTTTTTTTTATCCGGTTACTGGATTTTTTAAAAAATAACCAGTTATAACTGGGACAGAAGAATAACCAAAAAAACTGGTTAATCGAAACAAAGAAACCGGTTTTCGGCTAAAGACGGTAGAGTTTTTTCCCCATCCCTGCTATGATGCGAGCAACGCTGCTCACAACTGCTTTACCATCGCACAATTCTTACTATTTACCCTCCCAATATTCGTCGCATATTTTTCTTAAACCTTTTGTTCGCTCGCTAAATGCTAATGAAGCCGCTCTGTTTGCCGGAGAATGTCAAAAGCCCGCTTTTCGAGTCGCACGAATCCAGCTGCCCCATTTGCATGTTGCCATCCTCCGGCAACAGAAAAGTGCGTCGCCAAACACAAGTTGCCAGTTTCGGAACGGGATTCTCGCGTGATCTCGTTTTCGGACGGCTCGCCGCTGTTCGATCGTGTTTGTTCTTGGACGGGATTCGAAAAATGGTATTTAAAAGAGTTAGAGGTCGGAGATTTGTGTTGACCTTTGAAAAGGCTGTTTTAAAACTTTTAAAACAGCTTTCTCTTACTCAATAGGGAAACTAGAATAGTTTTAATTTTTCTAATATTTCTTGAATATTTTGAATGTTAGCGTTATAAGACTTAATTTTTCTAATATTTCTTGAATATGTTGAATGTTAGCGTTACAAAACTTCATTTTTCCAATATTTCTTGAATATTTTGAATGTTAGCGTTATAAGACTTAATTTGTATGAATTATGTATGCTCTCATGCTAAACTGATATCTCGCTGAAGCATGAAGTATATCTATTTCATGAAATCATTGATGGTCAAGTCCCATTAAGAATATGAGCCTGGACCCTACAATAGGCATACTTGTCCCAGGGGGTTTATTCTTTAATCCTTAAATGCCCAGTGTTGTCTTTAAGCAACAGACCCAATTTTGTCTTCTAAAATATTGAGAATAAGACTTAAAATCTCATACCTGTTGTTGCCATATAGAAATAATAGAAGAAATAATAGAAAAAACATAAATTTGAATTAAAAAGAAAAAGAAATAAAAGAAACAGAAAAAGTAAACAATAATAATAATGATAACAATACACCTTTTTGCGCGCTCAACGCAGCAGCAGTAAGTGATTGCATCAACAAAATTTTCCTGAAGATAACACAACAAAAGCTATAGTATTAAATAGCAAAGATTCTCTAATAATTGAAACACTTAATAAAAATTAGAACTTGATCAAAATGGAAAAGAACTAGAATGGCGCACTCTTCGGAGACCACACGCCATTAGTAGTTCTAAATTGGACAAATTTTCTGTAGAAAGGAATGACAGAAGTCAAAATTTAATCCTTTCTGTGGTCTGAATTTGTCCAGCAACCAAATAAAGAAAAAAATTTTAAACAAATTTCCTAATCCAAAATCAATAGAGAGAAAAATGTAAATATTCACCCTCTTTCAAAACCAATGCCAAGAAGAAATAAACGCTATAAGATGAACAAGGGAATCGACAATCTAGAAGCTAGCCACTAGCTCCATCTATGAAGAGAAATTCGAACTATTTATCAGGAGAATAAAAACTTTTTTGATTAAGTAATTAACTTTTATCCGTTGTCTTTTAAGTTATTATTTAAATTATCTAAGGCTTTAACAAAAGTAGAGTGGTTATTACAAATGTGTTTAATCCTATTAATTTGAGAACATTTTCATATTGAAAATTATATTAAATCAATTTAGAACACATAGATAGCAGTCTGAGTGCTGATAAAAATATAAAAATAAATTGATGTTTTTCACTTGCGGCTGCATCTTTTTAACTTTGTTTGTACGCTCGAGAATACCCTATTTTATTCTACAATGTTGAAGGAAATTCCTTATTCTTATTATTAGTTATTAAAATTCATCTGTGTTTGACATTATGAAATTTTATCAAGGAATTTTTTTCTGAAATAAAGCCCAGTGTTGTCAGTTCGTAACAAACTCTTTTTAGCCTTAAACCATTACTAATATAATAGCCCAGATCTGTCTCTCACTGATCCAGTAATGCTGTCACGTGGTTTCGTTTGGCTACGTGCCAAACAAACTCTGTCTACGCCTATAAATAAACACGCCCCTTTGCTCTGCGTCATTAATGAAAGCGCAAATCCGATTTCTGTTATGGCATCAAAGAACTCGGACAGTTTTTTTATTATTATTCACGTTGGATTGGAATAAATTTCAATAAAATGACTTCATCTGCTTCATTTCTTTTTGCCTCGGTAAAGTTATTTATGAAAACGAAAGTTCGTGGCAATTGATTCATGGCGTTTTCTATATATTATATGAGCCGCGTTAACAGTTTTATTTCTTTTTTATTATTTTCTTTCAGTATTTATTTATTTTATATTTGGTAATGAATTTTTTTTCTGGTAGTGGATTTTGCCATATTTTTACTCGGACGAAACGAAAGTAATTGTTGATTGAAAGATTATTATTAATTGAAGATTAGTGTCAATTGATTCATCAGTTCTGTTTTTCATGTTTTTAAAAATTTCTCAAGCATTCTGACAATGTAAATGAAATTTTCTACTCTAACTTTCGTTAGTAAATCTGTGAAAATGGGATATGAGATATGTTTGGAGGGCTACAATCGCGTCTTAGATGGGCACAAATCTTCTAGTATGTTTAGTAATGACCACCAACGACCTGTGATTTGCCCTCCACAGAAAGTCTAGCTCTTCAACCACTCGGACGGATCAGATCGGACGGGGGGTACTGGGCTCATGCGATTGGCCCTAAAGAGTTTAAACTTTGTTTTGTTGCTTTTTTGTAAATTTCTTGTCTCACCGACTTCCTGTGTACTGTTCAACAATGGATTCCGAGACTACCACTTTTGGACGATTTTACACCGGTGTAAGGTCTTAGCCCAGTGATGCCGGGGTCTGATCAGAGATCAACAAAACACAGCAATACAACACATCAAAATTTAATTAGGTTTCTTGAGTAATGGCATATGTACAAACAAATTTACACATGGATTACACTTTCAAGAGATTAGTATAAGATCGCGAGAGTCAAAATGTTCGTAACTGGACTTCGTCGCAGTTATCAGGGTGAGTCACTCGTAATGCAATCGATATACAATCGATGGCAATTCAATAACTGATAGAGTTCAGTCAATGGGTTACAACTGAGGGCGAGTTACGTAGATTCCGAATGGCGTAGATTCCGAAGAGAAAATTCAGGTAAATAGAACGCTCAATTAATTGAAGTGAACCACCAAAGGGTTATTCTAAATACAAGTTACCGAGGTCGGTATTTGTCTTGCATTCTTCGCTACTTTTCCAGCAATCCTCCAAAGGGATGCTATGATGCGATTCCGCAGCTCACCAAAGGAGCTAGCCTAACCAAGGGTTGGCTGAATTTCACGGGGTCAAAAACGCCCGTAATCTAAGTTCAGAACTCTATCGTCTAGGTTCTGACTTTCAATCTCCATCATCATCTCCTCTCCGTCTTCACTTCTTAAACCCTAACTTCCAGCCCCCAGAGGAGTGGCCGAAAATTTCAATCTCAGTGATTTGTCCGGGTGTCGAACACATCATCCAACCGCAACATTCGCTTCCCTTCCAGCGTCGTCATTGGAAGTGATCAAAACGTAATTGCTTCTTTTGGCGGCTCAACTTGTGCGGCCTAAAAACCATATCGGCACCGTCTCCGAACCCTCGGGGTTATACGTAACACCGGACCGTGTTTATGGTCTTTTTTACGACTTCTTACGCGTTCTCTCCAGATGCCTTAGGGAGTTCGTAGGTGGTCCGTTCTTGTGGGAAACAGAGAAAAAGGGAGAACTCACACCGGAAAGGGGTTTTTGGCAATGAGTCATATGAGCGCATTTCCGGAGTTCTTTGTTAGATCACACTCAGTAAAATGTAAATATCACCCTTCCATTCTTCACTTTCCCCCTATTTTGATGAAAATAACTCCGTCCGGAGCATGCGCAAAAGCTGAAGTATCTGAGAATTTGTTGTAACGCTGAGTTTTACGGTCGCCTCCAGAGAGAGCGTCCGTTATGAATTTAATAATCCACAGTTCAATCTAAATTAGAGTAATTATTGAGTTAATATATATTTTTCATACTGCTATTCATGCAACACCATACTTTGAACAAAATAAGATTTTTAAAAGTATTTTCTAATGTTTTACTCAAGAAATGAAAGCCAGGACACATTTTCAGATCAGTTTTTGAAAAGTCGGCCTTTTAAGGGTTAAATAATTACTTAGAAACCTTTTCAAAATAATTGTTCTCATATAAAACTGAACAACCAAAAACACTAGCAATTAAGGCGGAGGGTTGCTAGTGCAACTATTCAGCTTGATTGTCCGGGTTGCCATATTGGCGACAAACATCACCGCATTAGAGAGTTGATCCTAATCTATCCCTCCGGGGTGGCACCAGTACTGTGGGCATAAGAATCCCCTGGATAAGGAAGCGGGGTCTCGCTTCACTGGTGGGTACAATAATGGTGTGGGTTGAATTATCTCCACGCAGACGACAGGTCGTACCTCTTTCTGAGGGGTCGTCGCATGCTCCTCTTGTTTTTATGGCTATAATGCGTCGGCTACAGTGCCCGAATTTGCTACTCGTGGCGGCCGGGTCATTTATTACACCCCGTGTTTGTCAGCTCTCTGTAAATGGAGTTTTCTCTGTAGTGTGCTTTTCTTTAAATAAATAAATAAAAAAAGTATGGTACGTCAGGGCGGGGAGTATTCCTTTGTTGTATGTATAATGTCGAAATAAAGGAATAGATCAAAGTAGTTTTGTGAAATTATCTCTCCTAATGTAAACTGATGAAAATAGAGACAGTATTGTATTTTCAGCACTAGAAGAGGGTGACATTTGTGCTCATACAGACGAGTTCATTTGTTGAGAGGGAGAAAAGTACGAAATGGAGAGCATAGTGCTGAACAAGTAATATAAAAAAAATTTATAATGTCAATTCCTACTTAGGTGATTCGAGATATAATGAAAAATGTACTGCCCTATCGTGTGTAGCCCCGTTCGGTATAGTGGTTATTGCATTTGCCTTCCGATTCTATGAACGCGGGTTCGATCCCCGACTTGGAGGAATTTGAAGTTTTGTCACAATCTACAATCTAATCGTACAAGTAAGTTAAATTAGAAATTAGATCAATCAACTTAATTGAAATTAATAATTAAGATTTGATTAATTAAGACTTCAAATTAATTGATACAGATATCTCTAAGATGACGTCAGAAGAAGGGGATAAAAAAGGGGGTTGGACCCCTCTGTAGGAGCACGGCTTTAAAGAGGTGGTGAAAAAAGTGGGATTGTACCCTTCTGTAAGAGTACGGATTCGAAGGGGGGAGGGAAGGGGAGTTCTATTTTGTCCGCCGAAGGAGGGCTCTTAACAACCTTCTGAAAGGCCTGAAACAAGCTTGTAATGAAAGCTTGGGGAAATATTACTAAACATCTTTACAGAAAGCCATGTGTCTTGTTGACTAGCAAACTTTTCCGCTTACCTTGCCGAAAGGTTCAACCCTTGTCATGGAAACCTTTGTGACAACCCTTTACCCTTGCCGACGACAAGGTTTCTTTGCTATCTGGGTAGGTTCTGAGAAATTCTTTTTAAAAGCTTGCACAAAAAGACTTTCAGAGCTAACTAACAACAAGTAATATAATTTTTTTTTTAAAGTCAATTCCTACCTAGGTGATTCGAGATATAATGAAAAATGTACTGCGCATGTGCAAAGATTTGGCTGAAATATGGAGGTGCTTCGATGATCCCATGGGCCATCCATATATCCAAGAACCAAGTCTGTAATGTTAATAGTTTTCGAGATATAATGAAAAACGTACTGCGCATGCGTCATGCAAAATATGAATGCAGACAAACAGACAGACAGACACACAAGAAAGCGAATTAATATTGCATTGTCATCTAGTTCTGAGCTATGTTTAAAGTTTCAAGTCTCCAGCTCATCGGGAAGTTAGTTTAAAATCGATCGCAAAATTTGAACAAGATATATAAATATAGGGAGAGTGTGAACTAATAGTAGGAATTAAAAAATAACGGAGTTGTAATAAATACGACTGTGTTAACGCCTCCTAACGTATCAAATAGACTCGTCGTGATGCTTACGTCACAGCCGCCTTCTCCTAACGGACGAACTATAATTGCCCCTATTTCTAGTTCAGGAAAATTTCTTTAATTAACTTAATCTTTTTTCAATATTGTTACTCTTGCCTCACGAAACCTATGTTTATGATAAATGTTTACTGCTTTGAAATATCAAACTTAACCAATCACTTAATTAAAATTAACCTTTCAATTTTGAGAAGGTGAAATATATCTAACTTAGGCGGTTATAATATAATGATTCACCGACTTTACGAACAGTTTGAAACTTAGAAATTACAATCTAAATAACATCACCCTCTTCATTTAGATAAACAACACCAGAATATTAATCCGAATTATTACTAAATTCCCGCAAGTGTCCGTGTCCACTTCAAACAGTTGGCCCGAGTTGTGAGTGACCAGTAATTCCCGTCTGTATTTACAACAATCCTCCTGTCCGATCATTCTACAGCGATTCCTCCCACCCCTGACACCCCGTCTGCAAAAGCGAGCCGTTTGATTGGCCGGCCGTGTCTTGCGGTTGTCAAATGGGAATCACGCACCGCTCTCTCGTGATAAGAACGTCTCGCGATCTTGAAGGTCTGTAAATTAAAGCGAGACAACTCGGTCCGGATTGAATGGAGTGTCCCGGATTATTGCATTAGATAGCCGGATGTTTGTGCTGTGGTTTGGACCAAACAGCACGCTTTGCATGATTTCCGGAATTCAGTTGATTATCCGGCACTATAGCCTAGCATTTCAGTTTCTAATTGAAGATTGAATCTGAGCTTTCGAATGTAGTATGCATGCGTTTTAGTAATTTTTAAAAAAAATTGCTTAAACTTTTCTTTACGACAAAAAGACGTCTCCATTTGAGGCCTGTAAATACGGTATTATACAACGTTCATTCTAATCAGTACCCAATTATCTAATAGCTGATTTTTAAACCGTTAAAGATGGTTATATCCCTCTGGTTCCTAAGACCATTGGAATAAAGATACCTCAAAATACGAGAACGCCCGTGCTCCTCTATCAAAGATAAGGGAATTTCACTTCCGCCCTGTCCGAATTCTAAGAAAACCCCCCCTTCCCCAAACCCATCTAGGCGAGGCACTCTAAAGCCGGCCATTCACTATAGTGCGTGGGCCATTGGTGGGCGTCGGATAGCGTATTAGTGGGCGCTGGTCACTAGTCGAAATCGGGGAAGCTTCAAGAATCTACACTCGTTGTTTGATTTTTATATATATATATATATTTAAATATTTCAAATAATCCAAACTTGTGTTATATATTCATATACATATATTAATCTAAAAATGTAAATAAAATAAAGTTACCTTATCAATATCCATACAAACGAAATACAAAAGATAGTTCGATTATATACTATTACTACTATGAAAAAGACAACCCAGAATTGGAATTCCAACAATCAAAAGCCAATCGGTCTTGGGAACCGATTTATCGCATTAATTTGACAAACAAAAGTAAGACAAAAAAAAACTTGCCAAATTGAAAAATATCTTGGCTAGCCGCTCATCAGGAAGAGAGGTCCACCTTTGATATTAACTAGTTTTTTTTCTGCTAAATGACATACGAAAAATCGTAAAAATTAGTCGCTATCCCCCCAAAAACACCAAATATGAAAATAGAATATATATATATATATATATATATATATATTTTAAACCATTAAAACTCAAATAATATTTTCATCATATACACCTATTAAACCCTCATTTAAAATTAAATATAATAACAGTATAACATAATATTATTCACACTGTGAAATACAGAAAGCTAATAAGATTAAAAACTATTACTATGAATAAGCCAATCCAGATATGGAATTCCAACAATCAAATGCCAATCGACCTTAGGAATCGATTATGTCACATTATTTCGAAATTTATAGGCATCAACCTTCTGTGAGGGCCAATTGTTGGAAAAAGACAACAAATATAGGAGTAAATCTCCAAAATATTAAGAAAAGAACGAGAAAATTAATTAAATGCTTACTGATTCAAAGTCATAGCAAAAAATGCCAAAAGATAAATACGAATTACAGTTTCGTATATATATACGTTTGTATTTTTCACGTTTTTATTTAGTTAGTGGGTCTCGATATATTTTTTACACAACAGGTGGTCTGCACAACCAAAAAGGTTGGGAACCGTTGAACTAGACAATTTAGCGGTGAAATTTCTCGTGGCGGACAGATAGTACCTTTTGCGCGCAATGCAGCAGCATACAGAAATTGCATCAACATTAATGTTTTAATAAACTAACCAATTAAGATACAATCAAACAACAAAAATCATACTTCAATAAAATTTATAACGCATTAAGAATAAATAAATAAAATGGAAAAAAACAAATGAAATAGAACTCGAATGGCGAACTTTTTCAAAGTGCCACTCGCCATCAGAGTTCTAAAATGTCTATTATTTGTCTATGGTTTATTTTTTCTGTATTTTCATTTTTGTACATGGTAAAGTATCTCTCTTTTGTATTTTATTGGAAGTTGCTGCATTTTGCGCCATTCTGTTTAATGCAAAGTTTAAAATTTAATATCTCTTGTTAAATTATTCGCTTGTATTTATGTAATTCTTACGTCATTAAAAACATTTTTTCGGCTGGAAGTATACGCCTATCTTTAGTGGTTTAGAAATTAACTATTGGGTTTGCATCTAGAATGGAAACCCTGTATACTTCAGAATTCGATTCAAAGAAAATTCTTGAAAAAGTCTGGAATGGCATTTTGAAATTTTAAGAAAGAATTATCAAAAACAAGTGAAAGACCCCGGAATTTTTCAAATATTAGGAAAAATGATAATCTAGCAAAAATTTTCCGACACATGAACATAAAAGCGAACCATTTTATTTATTCTGAAACAGATAAATTTTCTGAACAGAAAAATTATTATGGAAAATTAAAAAAAATTTGCTGTTCGTATGGATCGAAGATCCTATCTGACAAAATTCGATTTTTACCGGAAAATATCTTCGCTTTGAAATATCTAAGGAAAATCTCTCAAGCTCTGTTTAATACACAAGATTAACTTACTGAAATTCATCTTTAAAGCATCCTTCCGAGAAATACGTATTTCATCCCTTATAAACCCGATACCATGCATTAAAAATATTTTTCAATTATCTTTTAGATCTTCTTACCTGAATCTTTGAAGTTCCATTTTTTGAAACAAAATTTCCGCCAAAGCATTTCTTTCATAACATGAGATATGCTTTCATGAAAATAACTTCTCATATTTCGTCCATTTATTTAAGATATAAATGCTTTTCATTATCTAAGATTTCTTAAAAATGTATCTAAACCATGAGTAGAATTTTCTGCAGCTTACATGGTCGTTGTAAATTATAAGTAGTAGAATAAAACATAGAAATGTGTAAATACAGTTCGTAATGTATCAACTAAATTAAATTATGCAAAATGCTTTCACATTTCCATTACTTTTTTCCGTGTTTGTATTTTTTAACCAAATGAATCCCAAAAGTAAACAACATTGCTGAATTGAAATGTAATATTCACATCTTAAATAAATATTTCACGTTTTGTGTTAATATTTTCTCTGAATTGAAAAAGAAATGTTCATTTCATCATAATTGCATCGTCCTTTAATATTGATGCATGCGGATACAATTTATTTATTATCTGTTGAAATAAACATCTTATTTGAAATTTAAATTAAGTTCTTTAAATAAAATTTTGGTAACTGTATCGTGGTGTGTAGTAAGCTGAACAAAACAACAAAGAGCAATTTCGGTTAAACCAGCGGGAGTGTTCTCCCTAAAACTTACTCGTATACTTCCCCGAAAGGTGCCGTTTCCCCTTCCCCCGCGTGGCTAAAAAAATTCGAACCTACTGTTACCCAGAATCCAATGACTATCAGAAGGTTTTGCATTATAGTGATTGAAAAATATCTAGGTAAAGAATCAAATTCAAAGAGATGCGTACCGATTTTCCGCTCTTGCCGGCTCAAGGACAAATTGACGTAATTCGCTCCATAGCTTTCGCGTGCACCGAAAATTGCTTCGAGTACGCATGCGCGTGAAAATGACGGATTCTTTTCAAAAGTAAATTATACAGACCGACAGACAGTCAACCCTTTGACGGATTTGGCCCAAAATTTTATACGGACCTACATTCATGACGATAAAACCGTGTACCAAATTTTATACATCTAGCTATTCCAGTTTTTAAGTTATAGTGTTCACATGACCGCGGACAGACAGACTTTCCGTTGGCGGATTTTGTCCGAAATTTGATAGAAACCTACAAATTATGTTTAAAGACCACATACCAAATTTCATCCCCGTAGCTCTCATAGTTTTCGAGTTATCGTGTTCACAGAGAGACATAATTCCAAAATTGTGTTTTTCAGACTCAGGTAGGTCTAAAACGTGGAGATTCGTCAAAATCTCGAGTTCGAATTTTTTGACGATTACAATACTTTCTCTTTGTATACTTCGTATACGAGAGAGTAATTAAGCTATCCGACTAGGTTGAAAAGGCGATTTTCGAGGAAAAATTCAAAAAATTTATATCATCTAAAAATAAAGCCACAACTTTTAAAATTCTAAATAGTCTGTTTTTATTCTTATTCCTTGAATATTTTATTTCTTGATATTTATTTGAACTAATGTGTTATTATATTTTTTAAATGCGTTTTCTAAAAATTGAAAATTTCACTAAAATTGGTTCAAGAAAAACGTGATATCTCCAAAACAATTCATTAAAATTCATTGAAATTTGGCACACATGTGTCAAGAACTTTTAAGGGTGCAATAGACCGCAAATTTTATGATTGCTTTATTTAGTCATGTTTTACAGTCACTTTCAGTTCGAAACATAGGATAATTTTGGCGAAAAACCAATGACGCCAACTTTGAATGTTCATAAAATATTTATTTATTAAAATAAATTTTGTCTTACGGTCTATTACATTCTAGATAGTTTGAGAAGTACGTACGCGAAATTAAAATTAAATATGTCCCATATATTTTCATTTATGCAGTTTTTCTTAACATTGGAATTTTTATTAAAATTCTTGAAAAAAATTATTATTTTCAAAAATTACTGATGATATGTGAATTTTTATTTCTAATTGTGATTATTTAAGCCTATTTTTCAATTCCTACTATTAGTTCACACTCTCCCTATATATATATATATATAACAAATACGAAACAAACATAGCAGAAATGTAAAAGCATTTTGTATTTCATTCAAATTCTTGGTTTATCATAATGTTCGGGGTAAAGGACAGTGTTTTTTAGCTATATGCCAACACTGTTCGCAGAAAACATTATGATTTCACTAATTTTTTAACGGTTCGTATAGATTTTACTTACCCTGATGAGCATCTATACGCTTTTACCGATTTACTACAGTCTCTCCATTTTAACATTTTTTGACTTTCATGATATATATATATATATATATCTTGTTCAAATTTTGCAATCGATTTTAAACTAACTTCCCGATGAGCTGGAGACTTGAAACTTTAACCATAGCTCAGAACTAGATGACAATGCAATATTAATTCCCTTTCTTGTCTGTCTGTTTGTCCGTTTGTCTGTCATTTCATATTTTGCATGACGCATGCGCAGTACGTTTTTCATTATATCTCGAAAACTATTAACATTACAGACTTGGTTCTTGGGTAAATGGATGGCCCATGGGATCAGCGAAGCACCTCCATATTTCAGCCATATCTTGCAGCCACCAGTACATTTCATTATCTCGAATCCACTGGTAGAATTGGCTAAAAAAAATTATATTCTTGTTGTTGAGTTAGCTCTAGAGATAACTTTTGCAAGCTTTAATTTCTCAGAACCCTCTGAATAACAAAGAAACCTTGTCGTGTAAAGGGGTAAGGGTGTCTAAGGTTTTCATGACAAAGGTTGAACCTTAAGTAGGAGGGTTGTAGTCAGCAAGAAACATGGCTTCTGTAAAGGTTTTTGGTAGATTTTAACTTTCATTACAAGCTTGTTTCAGGTATTCAAAAAAAGATTTATTCAGACCCTCCTTCAGCTTGAACCATCGAACTCCTTCCCCCCCTCAAAACCATACTCTTACAGGTTTCCAACCCGCCCCACCACCACCTCTGCTCCCTACAGGGTCCAACCCCCTTACCTCCTTCTTTGGCGTCATCTACAGTTATCTGTATCATTAATTTGAGAGATCTTATTAATTCAATTAATTTGATTAGTCTGGTGCAGGCTTGGCGGCTGATTCGGTGGTGTAAAACTTAAGTCAGCCTGGTCAGGGGATCAGACCGCGTTCATAGAATTGGTAAAGGCCAAACGCAATAACTACACTTTACCCAGTGTTTCACGATGAATGTTAATAAAAGCTTTCTTACGTCAATTTTGGGGGAATGGTTTCCAGAAACGGTTTGTAAAATGCTTTCATGACTTGTCGTCCAAACCTTGTCCGGACAGGTAGTTCATAAAGCTTTCCTATGGTCTTGTATGGTTTTGAAACGGTTTGCGGAAATGCTGGACAGCCTATGGAAAGTGAAATGGCTTGGCAGTGAATGGATACATTAAACATGTTTTATGTACAATTATATCTGTATTCCCCACTTAAGGGGCACCTCAAGATAGGGTGAGAACCTGCTAACAAGCTGAGTCTCGCTTCCTGGCAGATATATGTGGTGGGAGTTACCTTCATGATGACACAGGGTCGTACCTCTGTCAGGAGTTGCTCAATATAAACATCAAGAAATAAGAACCCATACATTATAAAGAACAATTGCCCGATTAGTGTCATGCAGGTCATCCATCACGCCTGGTGGCCGGTAGTTTGTCATTTTATAGGTATATCTGTGAGTCTGTGTTTAAATATAGATGCGAGTGGAGAATAAATTATTTAGGAAATTTATAACCTAATATTTGCAGGTATTAATTTTAGAAATGGCAATTCAGCTGGCAGTTGTAATACTATTATATCTGAAGCTTTTAGATAGATCATATTTTGTAACTGTTTCGGGGAGCCTTATTTTGGTATTGTCTTAATTTCCAAACTGGAAAATTGAGTTCGAAATCCATTCTGAAAGATCACCGTGTGTGGAGCTGTTTGCATATATTGTCATACGGTGTCAAGGTCATCACTGATGTGGACACCCATAATTACCGACTTTCACTAGGGTTTTACCGGTCTCAAAGGATGGACGGGGGCTGATGGTTTAAGGGAAGTTTCGAGAGGAGT
>BGPR01021671.1:0-26215 GCA_013235015.1 Araneus ventricosus
AAACTGCTTCCGTTCAGTTTGTGTTCCTCCCAGCTGAATGGGCACGAAAATATGCACGTGCAATGACTTTTCCTCTACTAATCCTTACGAAAACAAGCGCCGCTCTTGTTCGGTTTATTCCTATTGAAAAGTGACGCGTTCAAATAGCTATTATGGTTTGCGGGCTCAGTTGTAAATCTTTCGGTTGCGGTTTCAATTTTGCCATCAAAGTGTCGACGTGCTGCGCATTTAAAACCGACTGAACCACATACCCGCTACAGATGCCGAAATATTAATTTATTTTGAAGTACGGTTTCATTTGAATCTTTCATTAAATTTGACGTCACCAGCTGGATTTACCAACACGATATTTAAACGATGCCGATATGCTTAAAACTGGTTAATCAAACCATATCCTTCACCGATCGATTACTATCTGTCAATTTAAACGCCTAAATTTATACGGTTGTCCATTAAACGCTTAGTTGCGGAGTTTGTGGCATGGTTTGTGGAAATCAAAAAACATTATATTAATAAATGACAATAAAAATATGAGGTTCGTTTTCATTGCCATTACTGCAGATTCATTATATCACTATGTGAGGTTCACGTTCTGTGCTTGTGGTCAGGTCTTTCTGTAACTAGATAGCAGAATTAGTTCCTTCCTTTCTTCCGGTTGTTTATTAGGAGCGCCACGTGTTGTTCCTTTTGTCAACTCAAGACAGTTATTTCCTCAGCAAGGCCGTTACCGGAACCGTAATCTTCCACGGGAATAAAGAAGACACGTCGCTTTTATGTTTCTGCGGAGGAAAGACAAAATACTACCAATGATGTGTCTTAAGCGCTTTCTCTCTACACTTTCTTTCTATATAACGCACACAGGCTTTCTTGCTGAAATTCAGAGATAAACAATTTCTTCAGAGCGATCAGAAGAAGTGATGCAGTGAAAAGAAATATATGAAACTCCCTCTTTCTTGGTCGAAAGAAAGAGATCTTTTCGTCATCAGTTTACTCTGAGGTGGGATGTAGAAGACAGGAAGAACAGAAATGATGGAAAATGGCAGCTGGTGAACCAGATGGCCTACTGAAACTCATGGTATGGTATTCTGTTTGCCGATGAGATGATCTCTCGTTTTTCTTTTGCCCCCCACCTCCTTCCTTGTCTTCTTTTTTTTCACTATGAGGAAAATATTACAAAAATCAGAGACATAAGATCAGACCGATTTGCTTTAAAGTTTGGTAGTTTTCCGTATCTACATAATATTCAGCTTTCTCCAGGAAAAACTTAACTGAATCAATTTTTTTTTATCTTCAGTTTGGGAAAATACTTGTACTTTTTTTTTTGTATGATGGAAGTGAAGATTCTTTGTGATGGGTCAGGATATATTTGTTGACTATACTGGTTTATGGAGTTTATATAGGTATATTTGTATTTACAGTGTGGAGGGACTTTTTAGTTGATTTTCACCTCTCTACCCGCTGTATAGGTGATATTCATGACGTCAATATTTAAAATCATCACCAAGTACATCTCTCTACAGTTTACTAACAAATCTTATAAACAAATTCTATTAGTATATCTTCTTTTAAACTGACGTTACAGAACTTTATTAAGTAACAGCAGATATAAAGTAAGAATCTATTTCAAATTGATAGAGAAAGTTGTGAATCATTTTTTGATTGCAAATGTATGGTCAAAAGAACCAGATGGCCTACTGCGGAATATTATGGAGACATGGTTATTATTCAATTTGTAGATGGGGAATGAAATCCTCGTTTTTATTTTGCCATCCTTCTTTTCTTCTTTTGAGGAAAAATATTAAATCCAGAGCATCTAGATCAGATATGATTTTGCTTTAAAGTTTAATTGGCATTCCGTATCCGCCAATATTCTTGAAACTTTCTCGGAAAAACTTGATCGAATTTTTTTTTTTTATCCGGTAAGTTTTTACGGAAAATACTTGTACTTTTGTATGGATGGAAAGTGAAGATTCTTTGATAGTCAGGATATTTGTTGACTATATTTGGTTGGATTATGGAAGTTTATATAGTATATTTTATTATTTGGTCAATGGAGGGATTTTTTTTAGTTGGAAGTTTTTCACCTCTACCCGCTGTATGGTGATATTCATGATAAAATATTCCAAATCCATCACCATGGATGCATCTCTCTGCAGTTTACTATAACTGAAATCTTGCATTAAACAAATTCTATTAATATATTCGCTTTTAAAGCTTGACGTTGCAGAATTTTATTAAACAACAGCAGATATAAAATAAAGAATCAAAACTCCAAGTTATTGAAGAAAGTTGTAGAATCATTTTTTGATTGCAAATGGCAACTGGTCAAAAGACCAGATGGCCTACTAGGAATATTCGCAAGTGCTTGGTTATTATTCAATCTTGCAGATGAAAATGAAGTACTTGTTTTTATTTCTTCCTATTCAGGTCTTCTTTTTGAATTGAAAAATAAATAAAATAATAAAATAAAAAATATTAAAAAATCTAGAGGCATCTAGATCTGGGGCTCGATTTTGCTTTAAAGTTTGGTGGCGTTTCCGTATCTAATTAATATTCGAATCTTTTCTCCGGAAAAAATTATGAACCGCAGATTTTTTTATCCGTGGGATTATTCGGAAAAATATGTGTCCTTTTTCTGCACGGATGCAGAAGTGAAGATTCTTTGTGATAGTCGAGGATATATTTATTGACTATACTGGTTATGGAAGTTTATATAGTATAACTTTTTTACTTGGTCAGTGGAGTAATTTTTTTCAGTTAGAAAATTTTCACCTCTTACTGCTGTATGGTGATTTTCCAAATTAAATATTCCGAATCCATCATCATGATAGTTGTTACAGTTAACTATAACTGAAATCTTACATTAAGCAACTTCCATCGATAGTATATGCTTTTTAAAGCTTGAAATTTTATTCTTGAATACTAAGTTCTTGAAAATTTATTTTGAGGAGTGTTAGAGAATTACTATTTGATTTGACACAGCTTTTATTAATTTAAGTTATTTTGAAACTGAATAATTATATAAAAAGTTTTGAGAACTTCACATGGAATATATTTTTAAATTTCTTTTTTTAAGTAATTCAATAAATTTAAATTTTTAGAGAATTTAGATTTTCAAGAATTTAAATAAAATTTTTATGTATTTGTATTATTTAATTTATATGTATTTGTAATAAATTTGTATTTGTAAAATGGAAGCTTTTAAGAAATTGAATAAAGGCATAAATAATTCTCAATGAAAAAATAA
Organism: Araneus ventricosus; assembly: GCA_013235015.1. Lineage (NCBI taxonomy): Eukaryota > Metazoa > Arthropoda > Arachnida > Araneae > Araneidae > Araneus > Araneus ventricosus. The sequence goes on from BGPR01021671.1 coordinate 3,248, forward strand.
ATAATTAAAAATAAATAAATAATTGTAAAGATGATGTTTTAACTGAACTTCTGATTAAACAGTCAATAACAACTTTGGTATTATTTATGTTAGATAATTTTCGATTTAGTATTTAACAGTTATTTTAATAAAGGTAAGATATTAAATGTAACGACTTTTTAAAATTTAATTCTAGACGAAATTCCAAACATCCTCTTAAAACGGAGATTTTGGCAAATATTTATCATTTCTTCTCCCTTATACTAATAGGTAATATTAAGATCTCTCGTCCTTGTAATTCCAAACATCCTCTTAAAACAGAGATTTTGGCAAATATTTATCATTTCTTCTCCCCTATACTAATAGGTAATATTAAGATCTCTCGGCCTTGTAATTCTAGACGGAATTCCAAACATCCTCTTAAAACGGAGATTTTGGCAAATATTTATAATTTCTTCTCCCTTATACAAATGGGTAATATTAAGATGCCTCGTCCTTGTAATTCTAGACGGAATTCCAAACATCCTCTTAGAACGGAGATTTTGGCAAATATTTATCATTTCTTCTCCCTTATACAAATGGGTAATATTAAGATCTCTCGTCCTTGTAATTCTAGACGAAATTTCAAACATCCTCTTAAAACGGACAGTTTGGCAAATATTTATCATTTCTTCTCCCTTATACTAATCGGTAATATTAAGATCTCTCGTCCCTGTAAACCATGCGTGGGCTTATTATTCTTGAAAACTTCATAAAGGGTGAATTTACCCATGATACATAGGGTGAATAAGTAGGACAGGAGAGTAAAATTTTCTGACAGGTGATTTAATCAGTGGCAAATTAACCCCTCCCTCATCTAGGTGTGAGTAAAATCGAAATTAAGCGTTCTCTTTCAGAAACCCGTGCCTATCACTCTTGGACGATTTTATTCCGCAGAAGTTGATATGCTATGAGTAAAGCTGGGCATGGACAACCTCGCTGTTCTACTCAAATTGTACCAATAACTGGCTTGTATTCCACTAATTCCAGTCGATAGATTTAGGTAAGTCATTCACGGATGTTCTAAAGAGCAGTACCAAAGCTTCGATTCCCCCTACTCCTTCTCCCTCCAGACTGACTCCCACCCACACATTCCCTCTAACCCACACGGGGGATTTCCGCGTAGCACCCTCCTATCCCCGTCCTGATTTCTCCAGTCTAACCGCAACTCCCCTTTCCCCGACCCCAACGCTCCCCCCCACACAGTAGTCTTCCTTAAACATCGATAGACTATCGAAGCCAAGTCGATAGTATCGGGCTTTTGGAACTGTCGACTGAAACAATCGATAGTATCGATTTTCTCAAAATTATCGATATTTTTCTCCCGTGCAATACTATCGATAGGCGCGATAGCGTTTTCAGTTGATAGTTCAAAACTATCGACTGGAGCTATCGACAGTTTCAAAGCTATCGGCTGGAACTATCGATAGTTTCAAAACTATCGACTGGAACTATCGATAGTTTCAAAACTATCGACTGAAACAATCGAAAGTATGGATTTTCTCAAAACTATCGACAGTATCGATATTTTTCTCCCGTGCAATACTATCTATAGGTGCGATAGCGTTTTCAGTTGATAGTTTAAAACTATCGACTGGAGCTATCGACAGTTTCAAAACTATTGACTGGAGCTATCGACAGTTTTGAAACTATCGACTGGAACTATCGATAGTTTCAAAACTATCGACTGGAACTATCGATAGTTCCAAAACTATCGACTGGAACTATCGATAGTTTCTAAACTATCGATTGAAAATGCGCCTATCGATAGTATTTCCCGGGAGAAAACTATCGATATTATAGATTGTTTTGAAACTATCGATACTATCGATGTTTAAGGAACACTAACATACTGGTGATTTATCGCCAGCCTCGAAGAATCATGTTTCATTTTTATGGCCTTCCATTCCAATGGATATCAAATTCATTTAAGTTCCAACAGAGCTGTCTATATGCGCAATTTTCATCGGGATTTCACATTGACGAAAGGTTTTGTCTTCCTGTGTTCCAAAAATCTTGGAGTGGAACGGCTGTGAATGTCCCGTTTAAGAAGAATGGTTTTCCGGCTTTCTTTGTTAGGCGTATTTTTCCTTTCGTTCTTTCTTTATTCTAATTCATTTTCTTTCTGAATCGTAATATTTTGTTTGAATTCGAAACTTGAGTAATGTTTCTATACAGGGTGTCCACACTTATCGTGGTCCAATAGCTAATTTCTAAACCGTTGGAGACAGACATAGTCCCAATTGGAAAAATTCTTTAAATGAAGGGGAAAATTATAATATATGTTTTTTTGAGTCACTAAATAGAATTAGCATTTTTTCAGAAATATAACTTTTTATATGGTCCCCCGGTCCTATCAGTCACATTTAGTAAAATATTCTTGACATTCTAACATTTTAAACATAAAAAAAACGGGTCCCACTCTTCTGCGACTATAACTGAGCGAGTTCTGGAGCTTCGAATTTCATGATTTTTAACCAATCAGAGGCCTCGTCGAGCAAGTGCTGTGCATTGATTGGTGGATCGTCTTCAAGACGGCTATTGAAATGGTGTAAAGTGGTCTAAGTCAGCGATATTCAAAGCCCCATAACTCGGTCAGTTTTAGTCGCAGAAGAGTGGCACTTTTTTGTTTAAAATATAGAGTGTCAAAAAAATTTTACTAAATATGACTGATAGGACATGGGGACCGTATAAAAAGTTAGAATTCATAACTTTTTCAGGAATATATTTGTTCACTCAATACGCATATATTATAATTCTTCCCTTCATTTAAAGCATTTTTTCAATTGGAACTATATGTCTATCCTTACGGTTTAGAAATTAGCCATTGTTCACGAAAAGTGTGGACATCCTGCATATTGCTTGCTGAAAAAAGGAAATATCTCCTCCATCCTTTCAAATCACTCCTCCATCATCCATCTCACTCCCATTTTGATCAAATCCAAAAAGACGGGCGCATGCGGAAAAGCGCAGATGGTTTCCGTATCTTGAAACAGACAGTGCAGTAGTCGTGTCGCGTACTCGTGTTGAAGTTCATGCGTGAAAATCTTTTTATATAGATGGAATAGACTTATTAATTTTATAAGATCAGTCACCTACAAGCGAAACAAATGATTATTTTCTAACTGACGAGCAACTTCTACCAACCCATCTGATTCCATTAGATTCAGTTGCTAAAATTGATCAAAGCGAATGTGGCGAAATTGAAACCATAGAGAGTTCCATATACATTTGCACTATTCTTGTGTGGAGCCTACTGAATCCGGCGTATCTAAGCCCAGCAAAGAGTCATGTTTCGGTGCCCTGGCTAATAGCTTTATGCTTCCAGAGCGGATCAAAGTATTATTTCCAGATTATAGAACTCAAACATTGTTGCACAAAGAGTCGCGCGTTCATTAAAAGGGAATGGCTAATGCTTTTGAATCTTTAAAGTACGGCAGGCAACAAAGATGCAATTCAGAAAGATTTCGAAATTAGACTCTAATATTAGATAGAAGTTTGTGTAATGAACTGATTACGGCCAATTTGTTGAATAGTTTTCTATTTACTAGTAATGAAATCAAAATTTCAGATTTTCAGATCGATTTCGGCTATAAGAACATTACGGATGAGTTTTCTGATTTGTTACTTACATTATAAACTCTCATTTTATCTGCAGGGATGTTGAACTTCCGCTTTGAAGATTTCATTGACTTACAAGGGGAGGGCACAACTTGGGAAATTCAATTCGCGATGAGACTTGGTATATTAATAGTATACCTTTAAGGTGTTCATCCATTAAAATGTTAAAGCGCAATGGCCAGCCAATTCGGAGAAAATAGCCCTTAAACTTTGGATACAGCTTATATACCAGTAAATTGTCACCAATGTTGAAGCGCGAATAGCATGGTCAATACAGTATTCGCTTGCAAACATTTTGCCCAGGGTTCGATTCCGCGTCCACTTTTTCTTTCAAAATATTTTTTGAAATTAATGTTTAATTTATTTAAAAATTCTAAACATTTTTTTTTAAAATAGTAATTTTTTTAACATTAAATAGTTTTTTATTCATATGATACATGAATTATAGTCATAATTTAACTTTTAAAGAGTTAAATAATCATAAAAAGAAATTTAATGGTGTTAAATAATAAGTATAATAATTATTATAATTATATGTCATTAAAAGTTTAAAAGATTCAATTGAAATAATTACGAAATTTCCTTCTTGGCTTTACGGAACTGGTTTTGGTCGGAAAAGAACGTATTTAGAGTTATTTAACTGCTTAAAAACGGTGTAACTGTAATTCAAGTATCATATAAACAGACAGTTATTTTTGCATCAAATGATTATTTTTTAAATTAAATATTTAAAAGTTGTTAAATCAATTTGAAATTATTAATTTCAAAAATTGTGTACTAAGAAAGAAAAATAATAATTTAAAAATATAATTTTAATGGTGATAAAGAATAACTATTAATAGTTGCTCTCATCTTGAAAAAATTTCATGATGATTTTTTTCATTCCAAAATTTTTGAAATTATTCTACATTTATTATTTTTTATTTACATACAAGAACCAGATTAATAATTCTCATAAAAATATTTTGACATATTGCAAAATTAACAAATGGTGTACGTTTCTTTTTAAGATCTGTTGGGAAATAAACTTCAAATTTTGAACCTCTTTCTCTGTATTCAAAAGACTAACGCTGCTCTTTCGTTTTGACCAAATCCATTTTCGTGAAGATAGAATGGAAATTTTGTAAATACTTTACTGGAATCATTCAAAAATTTTAATGACATATAATGATAATGATTATTATACTTATTATTTAACACCATTGAATTTCTTTTTATAATTATTTAACTGTTTAAAAATTAAATTATGGCTATAATTCATGCATCATATGAATAAAAATTTTAATAAAAGAATTATAATTTTTTAATTTAATTAAATATTAATTTGAAAAAATATTTTGAAAAAAAAGTGGACGCGGAATCGAACCCTGGGCAAAATGTTTGCAAGCGAGTACTATACTGACCATGCTATTCGGTCTTCAACAATGGTGATAACTTACTGGTATATAAGCTGTATCGAAAGTTTGAGGGCTATTCTCTCTAAATTGGCTGGCCATTGCGCTTTAACATTTTAATGGATGAACACCCTAAAGGTATACTATTAATATACCAAGTCTCATCCCGAACTGAATATCCCAAGTCGTGCCCTCCCCTTGATAGCATTACACAGGAATTAAGAGGACATACGACTGTTAAACCTCGAAAAGTTTCGATTTTATGAAAAATACAATTATTATTCCCCTGTCTTTTCTGAACAATCTAAAACAACCCGCGTTAAAAAATTCCTATAATTATGAAAGTTATGAAATAAAATGTGTCAGCTATTCAGCGTAAGCATTGAATATGGCCATATCTTTAAAGCGCTATATCTCAAAATGTGTTTTTTTATATTGTTCGCACGACATCTAAAGAACTATTGAATATTTTTACATAAAAGTTTTACTGAATATATATTGTGCTATGTTCTACAAATTGAACCACAGTTTTGCACATATTTTCTCCAAAGAAGGTTTTTGGGGATTTACAAATGTTGAAATTTTAACAATTGTAAACATTTTTATTTTAAATTGGTATTTAAATTAGAAATTAAATTTAAATGTTAATAAATTGTGATTCAATTTCTTAAACAGACTGTTTGGATTACTTAGATACCCAAAATATTGTGTTTAGACCAATATTTTATCCGTAATCATGCGCGCAAGGTGACTATCTCATTTTTTCTCCAAAAACTATACCCATATTTATTACTCTCTCAAATAAATACATATCATTATTAAGATTTGAAAATGTATGTACAATAGCAGAAAGAACAGATATTTTTCTAGGAAAAAATTTAGTTTGTGAAATATTTTGTTTTAGAGATATGATGTATCGAATATAACAGTTTTTACCCTATTCTTCGGAGATTTAAAGGGCGTATGTCCCCTTAAGTAGTACAGGCACTTAAATGTAAACAAACAAAGCAGAAAACTCGTCCATAGCATTGGTGAAAGTAAATGAAATTTGTATCTTGATATTTGTAGGTGAAACGCCATACTAAGACCGAAGTAATGTCTCTTTTACAGATAAGAAATTCCTCCTTAGTTTTGTGCATTCGCCACTTCGCTTTGATTTCACCAAAATAAGGGTGACATAGAAGATGGAGGAAGGTATGTGTACTTTTTACCAAGCAATATATAGAAGAATTACACAAGTTTCAAATTTAAACAAAATACTGCGGTTTAGTTTATTGATTGCCAGTTAGTTTAATTATATTAATCCTCTGACTGCAGAATTTTTTAAAATCACTAATTAGATGCAACGTTCGCAAACCTGTTCAAATACGTTTGAACGAAAAAAAATTGTTATTTATGAGCAAGGCTAATTAGTATAATACGATTAAATACTGTAATAGTTCTAAGTAAAACGCAATAGCTTGCGAAAATCGCAGGATGCAGCAGATTTCGTACGAGCGGAAATTGTGGGATAAGCAGGCAGAGGGTTGACATGCCCATATGAAGCAACACGTGGGATATTTTGGGACGGGTCTCGTCAATTTTGAACCGCCGTCAGATGACGTGGGCACCCTCTTTCTAAATTTCCAGATCACACCAGTGTTTCCCCTCCTTCTTTATCTCTAGAGTCAGGGGTGTGTCGTAGGGTAAAGTAAAGTGTTCCCCTCCGGTTCTTCTTGCCTTACACCCAGTAGGGTAATCGGAGTGGGTTGTGTATTCACCACACCAGCGAGAGGGTGTTTGCCACTACGTATGATTAAGCGGACATCAAGTCGCATACACGGTGGATCTTCAGTAGAGTCCGGTTTAAAACCTGAAACCCTAGGCCCTAGAGCCGAGTCCTTACCACTTGTTCAACCAGCCACACAACCTTAAACCCAGTAGGGTAATCGGAGTGGGTTGTGTATGCACACACCAGCGAGAGGGCGTTTGCCCACTACGTACACTGTAAAAAAAAATCCCGTAAAATTTACGGTTTTAAACTGGCAGCTGGGTTGGTGGTGCAAAACCGTAAAAGTTAGGAAGTAAATCCGTAGTCACAACGGTTTTTTACCATATGAGATCAAGTTCTCCGTAAAAATTAAGGCATCGAAGTAATTGACGTCATCGACTGAGTTGAGTTGTTTTTCTCCGTATGTTCGAGTTGAGTTGAAACATTGTGTATTATAAATTAGGAATATTAATTAATCAAGGCTTAATTATTTATTTCAGTAGCCGAGCCCTTACCACTAGGACAACCAGCCACACAGCCCTAAATCCAGTAGGGTAATCGGAGTGGGTTGTGTATACACCACACCAGCGAGGGGACGTTTGCCAATCACGTATAATTAAGCGGGCATCAAACCCATACACGTTGGATCTTCAGTGGAATCGGTTTTAAATCCTGGAACCCTACTGTCCTGTAGCCGAGATCTTACCACTAGGACATTGCAGCCTATATCAGCATCGAGAAAGAATAGCTAAAAGGAAATTTAGCCGGAAAACCTTTCTTGTTGCAGCGTATAGCCTTCTTGTGGAATAAAATCGTCCAAAAGTGATAGATGCTGGTTTCTGAAACGAACAGTACATACGATGGATGATTGAGCACAATACGTCCAAAGACGATCTCCTTCCAAGGAGAGTTGAAATTTGAGATAATTAGTATCACAATACTTTTTGACAATAGCGGCGATTGGGATGTATAAGTAGGGGCGTAAAACTTTTATAGACAACTAAAACTACCTGGAATCATAAGGGGTATAAAACAAAATTTAAAAATTTAGCTACAAAATTAGGTACTTCCCCGAACACTATTGCTTTTCCATAATTCCTAGTTTTAGGTAGCTAAAATGAAATAAAAATTTAATTTTTCCCGTGAAATGTTGGGGCGACTGCCCCTCCAACTCGTCCCCACTCATTTTATTTTTATCGTAATATAATCCATCCTTTTTTATTGGGTAAATATTTTGCAGGAAGATTACCTGTTGCAGTTGTTCTCAGGAAAAGGTTTTCACAGTTTATCCTATCATGATACCCAAAATCACCTATTGTTTGAAAGTTTCGTCTAAGGAGCCGCTTCTCATAGATTACAGCATTATTCAACATCTAATACAATGATTTGCGGTTTGGCAACGAATTGCTTGCTGGGATCGGACTGGCGTCGGAGATTTTCTTTCAAGAACAACGCAAATGTGGATCTGTTTTCCCTGAAATTTCTACAGGAAAACAGAATATCCTCATAGTTAGAGGTAAGTCAAACTTCAAGCGCTACTTAGGTATTCTAAGGAAGCTTTGACCAACAGAAAATGCCACAGTTCCCTTTTGTCAAGAGTCTTCGAGTAGAAATGCTAGACCAGTTGGGGTTAGAGCCACCACAACCGCTCTAATTCTAAGTCAAACTATTGATCTTTATAGACAGGAATATATATATTCCCTAATACTGAAGATATCCTTTGAAAAAATTTCAAATGTATTTTTGAAAGCAGATATTCCACGAAACAGGTTTAATTTAGTCCAATATATACATTATAAAAGTGCTTGCAAAAGAAATAATAATTTTTCTGAAGCAAAGAAAGGATATCTAATTTATACACGTCTCTAACAACTAGTTAAGTGTTGGAAATATTAGATGAAGAATTAATAGCTTGTTATTATCACTCATTATGATTCATTATCTAGTTAATTCGGTGATAGTAATGACAGAAGCTTATGTAGTAGTCGTCCATTTTGTTTCTGATCCTAAAACTCGTCACAAAGAGCTTCTAAAATAACATCTCAATTAAACTCAAATGAGTTATTTAATTACTAATTATTTTAACTACCTAAAGGCATGAGAAACCCAAGTAATATGTTTAATTATCACAATCTATTTAGCGGAGAATGCTAGTGACAGTTTGAGCCATTGTGAAGAAAATATGATACTTCAAAATTTATTCGCCGTTCTGAACTTTACGATAATTCTTGTCTATTATGTTCATGTGCACTAGCATAAAAGTCATTAAACGAAGTAACATTTTATTCACTTCAGTTAAAAATTCACGCAAATCAGATCTGATTATTTAAATATTGTTACAATAAATGACAGCTATAAACATGTGTTGCGTATGTAATTCAGCGTAGCAATTGAGTGCCAGCTTGCAGGTACAAAAGAGATACTCTATTTATTATTAAGGGATAATTATTGTCATTAAGAAGGGGTGTATTCATTGTTAAGATATATTTTATTTATTACTAAGATATCGATTACTTATTTAAATCTTTTGTATCGATACCAAACGATGACTCCAAGTTGAAAGAGTAGGAGTGCATCCCTCGACTTTCTCGTATACCTCCATAATTTGGCACGCTTTGCGTTTAACTTCGTCACAGGAACGTGTTTTCCGTGTTGTTTATTTTGAATTCACAGACCGTTTTCCGGTAACGCTCCGATTTAAGTAGTCAAACTTTCTTGAGTACACAAAATGTTGAATTCTGTGTTTTTTTTAGTTCATTTAATTCTTTTTATAAAAAACGGCTAAAAATGCCTTTGAAACGGTAAAAGTTTAACTAGAATGATTGTGATTAGCTAAATTAGAGTTCGGTTAAAAATTTAACTGCCAAAAAAGCGTTAGAAGTCGCCAAAGAGAGCAGTTTCGCCTCAAAATGAGGCTCTTATTTTAAATAAACATTGACAACGACAGAAACAAAAATATCAAATTTAATATTTTCAGAGTATCCTTAACCCGTCAGCACACGCACGGGGTCTTTTTGACCCCGACCTTTCTCTTTTGTTAAGGAATTCTAGGAATTTCTAAAAACTTGCCACCGTAACTTTATGTACCTTCATGGGAGAGCTAGAAGAAAAAGATAATAGCAGCAGGAACTGGTGAAACGGGATATCTCACTTTTTATTGGGGGGTTGGGGTCAAATTGACCCGTGCGTGTGCTAGCGTTTAGGATTAATTTAATGCTATGGCTAAGGCAGCGTACCAAACGATTTAGATAATCACTCGCGGTTAAATTTTTAACAAAACGATTTAGATAATCATTGGCGGTTAAATTTTTAACGAAACGATTTAGATAATCATTGGCGGTTAAATTTTTGACAGAACGATTTAGATAATCAATGGCGGTTAAATTTTTAACCAAACGATTTAGATAATCACTGGCGGTTAAATTTTTAACAAAACGATTTAGATAATGATTGGCGGTTAAATTTTTGACAGAACGATTTAGATAATCACTGGTGGTCAAATTTTTAACCACGCGATTTAGCTAATTACAATCGTTCCATTTAAAATTTAGCAGTTTTAAGAGATTTTTTTTAACCCTATTTCAAAAATAGGGATTACACAAACTCAAAGAGTACCGAATTCAACGCTTTGTGTTCTAAAGAAATAAATGATTCGAAGTTGCCGCTTGATACAGCATCCAAATGGGCATGGCGATTGCTTATTCCGTCAGCACACGCATGGGGTCTTTTTGACCCCGCCCTTTCTCTTTTGTTAAAAAATTCAGGAATTTCTAAACACTTGAACCTGTTGCTTCCTGTATCTTCATGGGGAGCTAGAAGAAGAGGATAAGAAGGCCAAAACCGGTGAAACAGAGTTTCTCACTTTTTATTGGGGCCGTTGGTGTCAAATTGACCTGTTCGTGTGCTAACGTTTCAGGTTAATTTAACGTTATGGCTACGAACGTGCGCATTGGAGGAGAAAACAATACAAAAAAGGAGAAAAAAAGGAGATAAGTTTAACTTTCCTTTCTCCTATTAAAAAACGCATTTGTGTCGTAAATACAAGTTATTTCTACAAAAAAATGTGCTTATTCTTTGATCATATATAATTTTGTACAAATAGCCAATAACATAAAGAGTAAGTGTGTAAACATTTGGGGTCATAATGACCCCGCGCGTGTGCTAATGTTCCGAAAATGGGTGCGTGTGCTGAAGGGTTGAGCCATAACATTAAAAAACCCTACTTTAAACATTAATTAATATCTTCAAACAGAATGTTGAAATTTCGAAAATTCCCATTGACGAAGCATTACGCCGGAAGTCGGTCGGTAGGGCGAAAGTTCTACATTACCCCAAATAAACAAAATAGAAAACTCGTCGATAGAGAGGAGAATTGAGTTTGCTTTTTGAACAGCACCTGTTCCTGCTGATGTATTTGTTCTAAAATTTGATATTAAGCTGAAATTTTAATGCAATTATTATAAACTAAAATACAAAGATCTAGTTTTTGCGTTTTGAAGTTATCGTGTTCACATACTCATGAATTAGACCGATCGACAGACATTCAGTCCGTGGACCGATTTGGTCCAAAATCTACTCCACATTTATAATTTTAATTATAAAATCACATACCAAATTTCATTCTTCTGTATTACTGTGTCGTTCACTGGCCGACAAACGTAATTCCAAAAAGGGTTTTTTCGAACTCAGGGAAATATAAAAACAAATTTTCGCATTTTTTGATAATTACAATATTATCTCTTTGTATACAATAAAATAAAAAAAAACAGCAAAAATTATTATTACTATCTACCATTTCCCTAATCCATGCAAAACGATTTAAGATGTATTCTGCAATTCTTAAAGTTAAATATCTGAAAATTCTTAAAGTTAAATATAGAAACTATTTTTTTTCTAGAATTCAAAACCTACCCATTATTTAAGAAATAATCAATGATGACGTATCTGCGCTTTTTAATGCATAAAAGTGATACTTGATTCGAAACAATGCTTTAAATATTAGGCTACTCTCTACTGGAACAATTTACTTAAACAGCGTCTTCTGGTAACAAAGTTCCTTGAAAAAAGAAGAAATATTTATTGGCTTACTTTTTCAGCTATCTATCCTGTTACAAAAGACTATCAGTAAATGGAAAATCGCGTTCACTGGAATGAATTTAATTAAAACTCGGGACAGTTCTGAAGATTAATGTCAAGGAAAATAAAATATTATGCTTTCCTTACTTCATTTATAGACTAATAGCAGTACGCGCACGGCTTTGCCCGTTGCATAATGACTTCAACAAAATAAAAAAGTCCAAGTTTTTAAAACGAAATCAAACACACACATATATCTCTTAGCGTTCAGTTACGTATTGCTCTAATAATAAGGAGAATGTGTGTTTTTGGCCTCCGATGAACCGTTGGACCTAGAGCTAAGAAATTTGGCACAAACATGCACTTTGGAGGGTAGAATGTGCATCTAGGAGATTTTTTCAGAATTTTGCCGTTTTTCATAATAACTCCGAAAATATCATTTTACAACATCCAGCTCAAAAAATTAACTTTTCAATGATATCAGTTGACATTAATTTCTTCTCTAATTTCAATAAATTAAAAAAAAGTATACAATTTACAACAATACTATTTATTTTAATACAATTCAAACAATTTTCATTGTTTAAACAAATACTTATTGTATGTTTCTCTTCTTTATTGTAGGTAATATCTTAATGTTTAATTATATATTTTAATCAGCATATTTTCATCAACTAACATACTATTGGATAAAATGTACCACGACATTTTAAAATTAAAATAAAATACATATTTTGTAGAGGGAATAAGAGAGTGAGATTGATGCTGACAACAAGCAGGTATATGCTACATGAGAACAGACAGTTACTCCACAGAGCCTTGTAGCCTTAGACAACGAACCCAGAACAGGTTGCAAGGCTACTGAAAGAACATGGATTTAAATGTTTATCAAATTTGAAATTTAAAATAGCTTTGTTAAAGGGGAACCCTTGAATATCAATTTACAGATATACAGTTAAAATTATATTCCCGGCAGGGTAAAGCTAGTCACCTTGAGAGGCAACTGGATCAAATATAAAGTATAGATTAGACGTGAAACATTTTTTACCCCAGTAACGTTGCGTTATATGGCTATTATTACCATAAATAATAACGATGGACACATAACTTAATTTTCACTAACGGGGTTAAAGGAAATTACGCGCAATAGTTGTAATTGAAAACGCAACAGAGCTGCATATATAAAATTTGAATTGTTATCTTCATTTTTTAAAGGGTAGACCTACCAGGTGCGATACAGTCACAAAGAGGAAAGAGGTGGGGTGTACTCGTTCTCCTTCGCTGTATAGAGCCGTCGCCATGGTAACATATTATGCGGAAAATTTTTTAGAGATACAATCAGTCTGGTTCATTAGAAATCGCAGTTGATTTGAGATGAAAGTTTAATTGAAAATTCTTCTGTAGATTAGATATTCTGACATAACTTTCATGGGTAAAGATATGCCCATTTTACACGTCCGTTTCATCACCGGTCACACGATTCATATTCATTGGCGAAGATAAAATATTTCGTTTGCACAAATCAAGCTTCCAGTTGAAACGTCGTTTCCCTCGTTCTAATGCAGAAAATTTCCTTTCACAAGGTATTTCTAGTGCTCCTCCCAATTTCTATTGACTAGGTATCTGATTCTGGTATCTAGTATTCTTTCTATTATTCTGTATTCTTTTCTATTGCTTACAGTATTCTTCCCTACTTACAGTATTCTTTTCTATTATTCTAGTATTCTTTCTATTATTCTAATATTTCTATCTATTATTCTAATATTTCTATTTGTGTGTATTCCTAATTGTTTCTGTTGATACTGGCGTTTTATCTGTGTTCACCAATTTGTCTGTTGTTCTGAATTTTCTATCTATTGATCTAGTGTTTTTCCCGTTATTCACCAATTGTTCCTTTCTGTTCCATTTCTGTTTTTCTAGTATTCTTTCTGTTTTCTGATATTTAATATTTTTTCTAGTGTTCTTTTCTATTTTCTAGTGTTCAGCTTTCTACTTTCCACAATATTCTTTCTCTGTTTTTCTATGGTAATTCTTTCTATTTTCTAGTAATTCTTTCTATTTTCTAATTATTTCTAGGTGTTCAGCTTTCTATTGTTCTGGGTATTTCTAGTGTTCAACTTTCATTATTCTAGGTGTTTCTAAGGTATTCCTTTCTATTATTCTAGTGTTTGTTCGCTCTGTTATTCTGGTATTTCAGGTATTCTTTCTGTTATTCTAGTGTTTCTGGGTATTTCCTTTCTATTATTCTAGTGTTTCTGGTGATCCCTTTCCATTCAGTCTTTCTAGGTGTTCCTTTCTAAACATTCTAGTGTTCTTTCTGTTATTCTGGTGTTCGCTCTGGCTTTCTGGTAGCTCTGTTTTTCTATTATTCCTTTCTATTATTCTATTTTTCCCAGTATGCTCTATTCTAGTATTTTCAATATTCCTTTCTATTTTTCTAGTATTCCTTTCTAAACATTATTCTATTTTTCTAATTACTCTTTCTATTATTCATTATAATATTCCTTTCTATTATTCTAGGTATTTCTAGCATTCACTTTTTTATTATTCTAATGTTTCTAGCATTCCTTTCCTATTATTGTTAATTATTCTTTTTTAACTTGAATAATTGATGGGTCAATATGAATAGACAGTCTGGTTCTAATTCAAGCGATGTTGATTATTCTACACTCTTTAAAGTGCAACGGACTACATTGAAAAATGGTATATTTTCTTTCATCGGAAAGAAAAGTGAAAAATCATCCAATGAACTAAATTTGATTAATAAGACTGTGCCTTGATACTCACGGACAATCAGCGTACATCTGACGATGCTCCAAAGTTTGTGTATTTTATTAAACGCGCCTACCTGCGTACATAAATCTGTGCTGCAGTATATACTTAATTAGTATAAGTATTGTCGAATTTGTGATGTTTCTCTTTTTACGCAGTGGATGTTAGTGCAAAATTTAATGTGATTTGTATATACTATGTAATATACGTCTTTTCTGTTATACGTCGTTACCATCCAGTCCTTGAAAGATGAATTAAAAGAATACATACTGATCCAAATATTCTCATAAATTACTGAATTTCAGAAGCATGGAAAATTCACTTCCCAGCCATTAGTCTTATGGTTTAGAAGAGAGTTCTGAAGGATGTCTGTAAAATGCCACCGCAGGAGGTGTAGCGACCTCCGATGTTGTCGACAAACTTGGCGACCATTATGGTAACAGCCACGTGGGATCTCAAAAGTGAATTTTCTTGATATCTCTATTGAAGCCAGATTGGATTTATCAGATGATTCCACTTGGTTGTCAGCTTGGAGACATATAAAGGACCGTGCTCGGATTACACTGTAATAATGGTGTGTGTTGATCGGCTAGGATCGTCTTTTGGAATCTCTCTTTGGGTTTGTATCGGCTGTGTGCAGGCTAGTATTAAGGTTATTAGACGCCAGGCAGTGGTGAAGTGCTGGCTCTTCTTATTGAGTGATGGAATTGCTGTCTGTTTGTGTTGCTAATCCGTGGAATTACTGTTTTCCTGTACCACTTCGTATTTTCCAGGAATATTCAGAATGAGTGTATTCTCCTTTATTCTGTATTTGAACTCTTTCCACCGTACACACACACACTGAACAGATTTCATGTACTATTAACTTTTTTGTATATTGAGATCATTTATATGAAAAAACATTTTTTTATCCCCTCTGTACTTTAATTATAATTATTAACAACTTGGTCTAACAGAGATTCTATTTTCAAATTGCCTTAAGTATTGTTTCATCAGTAAAGTTTGAAATTAGTAGCTTCATTGTTCTGCCTATCATTTATCTTCTGTTAAATTTAACTAAAATATAATCATTTTGTACTCAGCAAATTGCTTTATTTTTTATTTCATTTTTTTGTATTTTGCTGTCATTTGTTTAAACTCAACAACTTCTTATGGGAATTTTCACTAGAATGCATTTATCCATGTCTCCATAATTAAAATTTTTCAATTTTCCCTCAATTCAATAAAGATCTTCCTAACCTAGGTTTAGTAAGTTCGTATCAGTTTATGTTCCATCTTTATAAATAGATTTTGATGGGAAAACTGCTATTCAACTCAAAGTTTTCGATACTGAAGGAAATATCCCTCTTTATTAACTATTATCAAGTATGGCGAAATTATATAGTATGTTATAAATTTTTCGAATCCATAAGTAATTGCATTCGTTAGGTCAATTAAAATTAAGGAGTTCAAGAATATAAAATGTGCTTTATTCTCTCATACTTCACCATTCGTACCTTCTCTTGATAAGTGCAGGAGGAAATCCATAACTCATCATTAAGTATCCAGTCACTTGTTTTGCAACTGCGATGCGATTTCTAAAACAGAGAGACAGTAGCATCGTAACAACCGCTACGATAACGGTGATAAATAACATTTAAAATAACACTTGAAAGAATCTCATCGTTGCCATCCCGCGTGAAACAAAACCGCAGTTCCACACATAAATTTTTCTTCAGTCATTTGACGTATGCTTCAGAGAAATAGCGATAATTTTTTTCCCGCGAAGCGTTCGCTGTTGGAATTTTATGTTTAAAGGGTGTTAATTTCCGCTGCTGATGAAAAACTAGAGCTGCACGGGAAATGTATTAGTTCTGTCTTAGGGATTTAAATCATTGGTAGAGACATTTATTTCATAATTTTATAGAAATAAAGAATCATACTTCCTTTATTTTTCAATTTTTACGTCCATTTGGAAAATACAATCCTCAACTCGAAAGAAAATGTAGTGATGCATTTAGAATTATAAAGTATTAAAACATTTTCTTCTGTAGGTATCTGAAGGATATATTTCTCATTCAACAGTTAATCTATTTTATGTTTGATTATGAAACATGTTTTTTTTATTGTTAATCATAAAATATTTATATAATAAGGTATTAGATGTATCAGTTTTAATTGAGATTATGAGGAATTTATAACTTTTTTTTTGGAGGAAGTTTGTTCTAATTCTCTGTTTTAGTTTAAAGAGCGTTATGTGATACTACAGTTATAAACACACAAACATATAAGTATATCATTTAAATTAACTTAATGCTGTACTATATATTAAAATTCGTATCCAAGTGTCTTATCATCTAGCATTATACCCCAAATTTCTCTGTGTAAACGTGCTTAGGAAAAATGCTTTCTTTTGACATATTCTGTAATAATGCAAAAAAAACACAGCTGTCGATAAAATTTTTAAAGTTTCTAATCGAGTTATTAAAAATCATCGACTGATATATATCAAGGCAAGTTTTAAGCCTATATCAGACAGTTTATTGATGTATTCATTCATAGGAAAGTTTTCAAGATATAGGAAGTCTAATTGGAGTACTATAGAAGGCAAACTATAATATCACTAAAGTAAACAGAGTATTCAGGAATTATTTATACAATATATAAATAAAAAAATTATTTCCACTAAAGCCAAATGGTTTCTTACATTGTGAATGAACAGTGTGAAAACTTCAAAATGAATTGTAGCTGCATATATATATGTATTAGAGAGAATGTATTAAATTTTTTGCTAAATGATATCTACTCGAAGACTACGTCAAAAACACATATGAAAAATGTGCTATTCTCGACTTATTCTTAATAAAAGAGAATAGCGTCATTTTCAATGATAAACTTTACAAGAAACACTACAAATATCATTATCGATCAATAAAAAATCGGCTGTTAACTTAATATAATTTCAAACATCAAACCCAGTGCGTCGAGTGTTACAAATGTTCTTTAAAAATAAATCTTTACTAGTATGTACTTAAGAATAAATTTATGGAATAAATTTTCAAATGCTTTTAGAATTTTAAGTAACATTTAACGTCAAATTGCAGATATATATTAATTGATCTTATACCTCTTAGATTTTTAGAAATGGTACAAACTAAAAGTAAGTTTCTCTTTTGAAGATACATCAAGATTATTTTTTTATTTTGAGAAAATATGAGATAATAACATGAGTCCAGTTACTGCAATATTTTGAAACTCCGTTTTAGTTGTAATACATCTTCTAAATTTGAAAATAGGGTTTACACGCTAGTTCGTTTAGCACTACTTTTTGCCATGTGATTCACTGTTCGTGCATAAAATGGGAACAGGCTGAAGTTAATACATTTTTATTTATTGAGAGGAGTAGCGGAAAACTGACCCTCGTATAAGAGCTCTTCAGTCAAAAGAAGCACAAAATCCCGCATCTTCCTCAGTACAAGGTTGATAATAGACACAAGCGAAGGGAATTATTAAGCTATTTTTACGTAAATTACAAAGTGTTTCACGAAGAAGTATGGCCAACAAGTCGCATTTCACTGATTTATGCTGGGCGTGGTGAGTGATAAAATATGCTTTCAGTAATAAATATGCCAAAACGCGAGATTTACATAACCTCAGCACGAGGAATTAAACAAACTGGAGTTTAAGAAGAAGAAGTGACTTGGAATACGATAAGATTTTACTAAGATTTTTAAATATATAATAATAAGGGAATTTAAAGTAAAAAATAAGTGAGGATTATTACTTTATATATATATATTTTAATATAGTTATATACCAAACATAGTAATGATTTTTAATCATATCTTTCTGTTATTTCATTGTGTGAGATAGATATTAGGTTATTTGTTTTATTTACATTATTAAATGAGGGTTTAATAGATGTATTATGATGAAAATGTTATTTTGAGTTTCTATGGTATATATATATATATATGACGATTTGTTCTTGCGTAAGTGTAAGGTAGTTGAAGAAGATTACAAGTCGTTAAATGTCTATAAACATTTATTCCATTTTGAGAATAATAAAATCAAATAAGTTATATGTATACTCAATATATAGCTATTAAGTTAAAGATGTATTGTTTAAATAGGATGAGAATATTAAATCACAGGGGAGAATTAGCTAGAAAAAAACGGCGTGACTGCTCAATGCAGCTACATGATTACGAAAAAAGAGAATTACGCAGCGCGGAGGAATTTTAAAAAACCAAAAGGAGTACAGTTAGCACACATAGTTGCGGCTCCTAGAGAGTCAGTTTACGAGTATAGGTAGTATTTTTTTGCTAGCTAGGGTTGAGGATAATTATTTCATTAATTAAAAATTAACCGTCGTAAAAAGGATTTACTTTAAGTATATGGGAGAATTTTTAAAGTCATTTAATATAGATATATAATATAGTTTAAATCGAAATGAGAGATTATAAACGTGAAATGAAAAACATAATAAAAGCACAATAACGTTCTTCAGGGATTAGAAGCTGTAGTGAATTGCCTAATAATGTGCTCTTGCTGATATATTTATACATTTTCCATCTGTTACTATTCGCATTTGTCTTTACTTGGAATACTTTCAATTCCGGTTTTTTTTTTTTTCCTTGATCTTCGACGATATGAATGTTTGTAATTTATTTTATTGTTTTTCATGCGTTTTGCCTGCTTTATATATATATATAAACACTTCCATCAGCAGCCAAATAGAATTAAACCGCCAATGAGACGTTTCATGGCTTCAAGATGAGAAGTTCTCATTAACCGCGTTATGTAACTCAACGCTCAGAAGTATGTAATGGAGCTCAAGAAATATTAAAAATGCCTCGAGAGGGCTGGCCGTGTCACTAACTCCACTCATTTCAGAGTAAGAAGTGTGAAGAGAGAATCACAGATGATAGAAATGAGGTCACAGAAAGTTTAATCTGAGCTGAAAGATAGTGCGACCAGATGGGTAATCTGACCGCCTATACTGAAATCGACATTTCAAACTCTGTTTAAAACCATAATATTTCATACTTTAATAGTTGAGGGTAAGTTCCTAGCTAAAAGTGTATCTAAGCATTTAAATAGCTTACATAAGTATTTTTCTCTTTTATGTGTATGATTTTGAAATACAAGTATATTTTAGATTTGCATGTATGAATGTACCATGAAAGAGATATTGGTGGTTTTATAACTTAACTAAAATTAATATGACAGGCGATCAGCTTGTTTATTTTAAATTCATCCGTTCTTATAGATCATTCTCGCACATTTCGTGATATGTTAATCTCTAAAAATGTAATTGTAAAGTATGGCTATTTATTCTTTTTAATCTTATGGGACTTGGTAAGACTAACTACTTAACTATGAATAACTGAGGCGGTTTCACAAACCAAACGTTAAAATCGCCAACCATTCAAAAGGTCGCCAAATATCCGCCATGTTGGGTTTCAGATGGCGCGATTCCTAATGACCGCCATTAAAAATATACAAATGAATTGACATAATATACCATATAAATTGATGGCAACAAATTTAGTGTATGAATTTTCTCAAATTCTGGCTAACGTTTTAGAAATTTGGCAAGTTTTAAGGTAATTACAACAAAATGGCAAGTTACTCACATTTTGGCGGAGAAAAACAATTGCAAATTACTTGACCCTCAATGTTCCTTAAGTCACTCATTCAATTCTTTTAAAGACAACAGTTTGAATCATCGCACGCTTTCTAGCAGGTTGATCATGAAGTTCCTTAATCATTTGTTAATTATTGATTTTTCAATACTCCCGATTTCAAAATCGCCCTGTATATGCAATAATATAAAATTACGACTACAATTAATATGCATCCAGTTTTAAACCCAAGGAGAAACATCGAAATATAGAAATTAAAACTTTAGAATGACTCACTTTTTTTTTACCTTCATCGCCCTATTACATACATTTTGTAAAAGCAAAGAATCAGTTGACGTTGAGACAGTCATTACTTTAATAAATTTAAAATAAACAACAAGATAATTATTTTGAATTTCAAGCTGACTTTATCACTCAATGTCAAATGAAAAATGATGATATCAAAATGCTTCTTTCTCTAAATCGAACCTAAGTTACTATTCAATGGTTTTTGTGGATGAAATATTACTTTGAGCAATCTTTCTATATGATACATTCTTTTACGGTATGATGATAAATTTAGTAAAATCGAACATTTAAATATCTTAAGTTCTGCAAACATCAGTATATAAATGTTTCATCATAGGCTTTCAAAAAGAAAACCTATTATTATTTTTCTTTATTCAGGTACTTTGTGCGTTTTTTTATTGTAATTCGATTCATCTCCTAAAATGAAACAATTTTCCGCCTCTCTCCAATAAAGAATAGCACAGATTCCACATTAGATTCTTTTTTCTTCACTACTAAATGGATTTTATTCAAAATTTCTGTACCAAACTGGCTTCGCAGTAGAAATAATGGTTAAACATAAATTTTACTTGCCATGACAATTAGATCTTCAGAACTGATCTAAGATTTTTAAAAGAGAATCTAACGGTGGACGCTGCATTCCATTTACCAATACTCTTTGTAAGCCAGGGATAGATAGATGGAAAAATAAAACCAATAAATAGTTCTTCTTTCCAACGAATTTGTTCCTGAAAAAAAAGCATTCTGAAGTAAATCTTGTTCTAGGAAGAGTTATGCATATTTAAAGTATTGTTTCATTCAGCATCATTTTTATGCATTAAAATCACAAGTCTATCTTTCTTATTATTTCATTGCAGAACTTCATCTTGCTCACTTCTGGATTCTTGAAAAAAATTTGTTCTAAAGCATTTAACTCTTATAATACAAAATATAGTTTAGACGTCTGATATAGATTAGGAGATGGTTGACAAATACAATAAAACCTCTTTAGTACGCTGTCAAAAGTCCTCTCGACTACGAACGAGAAAAAAATGTATTATCGGATCATTCAAAATGCATTAAACTACACTGTAGACGAACAAATATAATGGTATTAGTCTATAAAATTAAAGCGTATTATCTTATTTTCCTTGAAATCAATCTTCAGAACAGTCAAGAATTTTAATTAAATTCATCAGTGGACACGATTCTCCATTTACTGATAGTATTTTCTTAAAAGATTAGTTTTTTCATCTATAAAGATGAAAAAATCACTAAATATGCTCTTTTCAACGAACTTTATTTTGAAAGAAAATAATTATTTTAAAGCATTTTTCCCAAAGAAGGTTGCTTTAGTATTTATGCCATGTTTTAACAAAATTTTTATGCATTAAAATCAAAGGTCTATCTTTCTAATTATTTCATTATAGAACTTCATTTCAATGTGCATGTTCTGAAGTCTGAAAAAATCGTTTGTTCTAGAGTATGTGACCTTAGAATTACAGGAATAAAGTTTAAAGGTCTTTCATAGATTAGGGAGATGGTTGCTGATCAGTAAAACTTTTAAACTCTTTACGCTGTCTATACAGACAGAGAGAGACGAATCTATAAATTATAGCATGGATTTGGCACACAGGTGTAATGGTGACTCAATGCACCTCAGCCGGAATTTTAAAATTTAATCTAGAATTTTTTTTTATTTCATGTTTTGTGTAGTTTTGGGTCATTTTTTGGCACGTTTACGGCTGAGTATCTTGATCGTTGAAAAACAATCAATGCACATCAGAATGAAAAACAATTTTGTTCTAATATTTGTTTTGAATTTTTACAATTTGCAATTTTGAGAAATTTATAAATATAGTCACTTTTCGTTATTTTTAACTTTCAAATCTTATTTTCGCATCCGACTTTTCTAATCGCTATCATTTTCAATTTTTTTAGGTATAAACCGGAATATTTATCCCTGTTTTAAAACAAGAATGCTAAAATATCTTTTTTCAGCGATTTTCTTATTTTTTTATTGATCAGTTCAAAAACATTTTCTCGCATACCCAAATCTAAGAAGCTTGTCCATTGGTTACTCAGGTTCCCTGAATGCATTTCAACTATCCGATTGGCTGGCGGTACCAAGCGACAATCAGTCATATCTCTTGATCATTTTATTGCGTCAGCTAGATCTTATACTTAATTTACCGTCAGTCATTTGATTTATTTGTTTCATACGTTTGATAGTCTTTATATACTCATATTTAGTTAAAAGAAAGTTCTAGGTGTACTTTACTTAAAAATCATCAATAAATGGCGAAATCAGTAATATATATATATATATATATATATATATATATATATATATATATATATATATATATATATATATATATATATATATATATATATATATATATATATATATATAACAAATATATATATATATATATATGTG
>BGPR01021672.1:0-26215 GCA_013235015.1 Araneus ventricosus
AGTAGTATGGTCTAAATCTGCAATACCAACAAGACTCGTTAAACATGCAATTGATAAATTAGAGAAAATTCATTCAGAATGGCTATTATTGAAAAAGAACAAGAGTCGCCCATCAGAGGCATACAGAGAACATGAGCGCCTGAGAAAAGTGCATGAACTTTCTGATATTGCTCTTGCTAATGATATGACAATGATTAAACTTGAAGAAGACAGACAATTCCTGATAGATCAGCGCAGTGAAAGAAATATGATAATGACAACATTGGATAAGAAACTGGCTGGAATGCAAGAGAGAGTTTCAGAGCGTCAAAAGGAAGTACAAGCAAGAAAAGAAAGAGCCTCTGCTGATGAAGACGCTGCTTTTTCAACTTCAAAAATATTATCAGCAGAAGCAGCACCATTATCATCACCAGACAAAAGTTCTTCGAACAGTGAGGGTGAGGAAGAATTTGTACCATACTTTGCTAAAAGAAAACATGAAGCAGACTCTCAAGAACAGAATATAACCTTAAAGAAAAGTTGTTTACCCACCATGTTACAAGCGCGTTAGATAGAAATAAAGTTTCTGATCGTAAAGCAGTTGAATAATGGTGCCTATAGCAGCTGCTCTTGGAGAAGACGCATCTTCATTCTCATTATCGCGTTTTACTGTTCATAGAGTGAGAAAGAAGGACAGGAGTGAATTTGTTGATGTGGTTGCAAAAAATTATGTTCCGAAATACCCTATTACTATTTGCTACGATAGCAAAATATTACCCGATATTATGGGTATAGAAATCGTTGACCGTTTATCAGTTATTGTGTCTGGGGATGGGAAGAAAAACTCCTTGGAGTTCCAAAGTTGCCATCTGGAACTGAAAAAATGCAACAGAAGCAATTTACAAAATACTGGATCAAAGGGATCTTGTTAACCAGGTTATAGCTATGTCTTTTGACACAACCCCCGTAAATACTGGCCATTTCAGTGGAACTTGTACTCTTTTGGAAGACAAGATTGGTCGAGACTTACTATGGGTGGCATGCCGTCACCATACTCTTGAATTTATCCTTGAAAAGGTATTTACTTTGGTCCTTCTAGCTCTCCAGAAATTCCTCTATTCAAAAGATTCAAGAAAGTCTGGCACGGAATAGAGAGGAATAACTTCCAAATATTGGAAGTCACACCTGAACTAGTTTCTTTCAAAGAATCAGCAATTGGCAGTTTGTCTAATCTTCTAAATGAAAGAGCAAAAGTTCCAAGAGATAACTATCAAGAGCTTATTGAACTTACATATACAGTTCTGGAGAAACGTCCAGAAAAGATACATTGGCGGGCACCAGGTCCAGTTCACCACGCAAGATGGATGGCTAAACTGATCTATGGCATCAAAATATACCTGTTTCATAACGAAAAAGATGTTGTGAACCTTACTAAAAGGGAGGGAGCTCTACTTGAGAAATTCGTACAATTCGGAGCATTTATATATACAAAGGCATGGATTGCAGCCCCTTTAGCTACAGAGGCTCCTTTTATTGAGTTGAAACTTTGGAAAGATCTAAAGGAATATGAATTATTTGGCTTTGAAATTAGCAATGCTGCTATATTAGAACGTCATTTATGGTGCTTATCAGATGAACTGGTAGGACTTGTACTATTTTCTGACCTAGTACTGTCACCTGAGAAAGACGCTATGGTAAAAATGATGAAAAGTAAACCAGATTTGCGAAAAGTAAGAGGAAACTGGAATATATTAAAAACAAATCAAGAAGTAAACTTATCAGATTTCGTAACCGAACGCTTGGATAAGCTGTTCCAGAAGTTAAATATCGATGATGCTTTTCTAAATTTACCAACTGAAGAATGGAAACAAAAATCAAGTTATTTACAAGGAAGAGGAAACGTAAGAAAATTGCGGGTTGTAAATGATGGAATGGAATGGAAGTTCCATTTAATGTCACAAAAGCCGGTTTCGTCTATGCTGCACCAAACAAAAGTTAGAATTTTCCTACGTAAATTTCTCTTTTATGTTAAAAAAATGCTTCAATTCTTAAAATCTTATGTAAAAGGTTAGTGAAATAGTGTAAGAATGTTACGAGCAGTGATATTTCTTAATAAATCCGAGAAAGAAACATTTCAATTAAAAATTGTATTGATACTGCAGTGAGAGGAATTAAACTATTTCAGGAATTCCGTATATTAATAACTAAAGATGAGGAAGAAAAACAATTTCTGCTGCAAGTTGTTGAGGCAAATAGGAATGCAGTTCCATCAAAATCGACGAAAAAACATGTGTTTGACGCAGGTTTAAAATAATTTTTTGGTATAATAACCAACCATAAACTGTTATAACGTTTATATATATATATAAGAAAATAAATATACTATCTGAAATTAAACATTTAAATTTTTACGTTGTACGTCATGGATTCTAAATGGAGTAGAGAGCGTAAACTTCACCATAAGTATTTTATTAATAGGTCTAACAATTAGAAAGAGTAGCTTAGTTTCTCCAAAAAACTTTTTTAACCTTTGTATTATAGACCACCCAAATGTGCACCATATGATTTCTTCGTTTAATCGTTTCTGTAGCGGAAAATTTGTTAGCAATATACATTACACAAAAGTATGAAATTAATTATCTCGGGAACTCAAGGGATATTTTTACATAAAAAATTTGAAAAAAATTAGAGTGTCTCTTAGAATAAGCAATTTTTCTTTTCTAAAACATCAATGTTCTGTTTACCAAAAAAAAGTTATAAAAGTAAAATATGAATAATTTGCTGTTCTGTTAAATGTAAATCATATAAAACTCAGAAAAACTTAAAAGAATTTTTTAACTGCATTATTTTTGCCTGTTAAAATGGTTGCACTTAAAAAGTTTCCCTAATAACATTGCTGAATTTAAATTCAAACTTGCTTCTGTTGAATAAAAGCTTACATAATTTATTCTATTTTGGATTTTTTGTAGTATAATACTACTGTATTATAAATTAAAATACTGGTGTGATTTATAAATCGTAAGTAGGATACTTTTATGATAACTAAAACCACAAAGCAGGTTTATCATTGACAAGGAAACTAATAAATCTTGGAACTCCTATTGTTTACTATAACTGTCTTTGTTACAAATTTAAACCATATAAAAAAGTTAAAGAAAGTTGTTTGCAACTATTTTTGGATTGTTGATGGTGTTACTATTGCTGTAGCAGTATGTACTTGCTCGATAGAGTCATTTTATTGTAAGTCTAAAAATTAAAATTTCCCTCATATTTAAGAAAACAGTGCTAGTTTTCCAAAATATCCAAAGAGTAACATAGTGTTCGAAAAGACAAAAACTTTCTCTCGATATTTCATTGTTTATTTATATTCAAACATAACCGCCGAAAGCATATTGCAGTTCTTTTGCAAAAGAAGAAATACTTTCGGACTGCTATTGTTTACCATAATTGTTCAAGTTACCTGACGATCTAAACAAAAAAGTTAACAAAAGATGTTAACTTTTTAAATTACTACTGATGTTTCTATAGCTACCGTCATTTCACATTTGATGTTATATCTGTTTCTAAAGTTCTTCAATTGAGTTCCTCATCTTAAGGTTTTAGAATTGAATTTTCTCTCATATATCAAAAGAAAAAGCCATTTCACCCTTTTTTTAATGTAATTCTGCAGTGTTCTTAAAAGTTAAGCTCTTTTCTTTCAATATTTCTCTATCTGTTTATATTTAACTCGATGCAGTAATACGCAATAATTATGCAAGTGATAATGTCATGTTCATATTCAATGCTATAAATAATATTAACACTACATTCTTAATGAAATATGATTCACATATATTTCTGATGATGCTCCGTCAAAATAACTCAGGCCATTAGAGCCCCCCATAAAATAGCCCCGACAAAATAGCCCAAGACAATATAACCTCGACAAAATAACCCAAATTCAAATACTGAATGACATAAAAATACATTATATTGCAGGGTTTTTTTTTGTCTTGGGCTGTTTTGGCTTGGGCTATTTTGACGGGTCACGATTTTTAAAATCATATGACGGATTCTTCATAGCAAAGTTCCTAAAAATAAGAATATATCCTAAAGAAACTGCGTAATTTACCAATTATGAATTGGAATTACAGGAAAAACTACGTTTTCCGAGATGATTGGGGCCATAATCATCTCGAAAAATCAATTAATAGACGCTAAATTTTAAATCATTATTTCCCTTCTGAAAATGTTTCCCAATATTGTTTATTTGAAATTATAAAAATAAATCCGCAAGTACTACCATTAACTTTATTATATGCTTTTTTATTAGTTATGAAACTTTTAACATGCGCTTTTTGAAACTTTAATTGTTTTTGGTAAGAGGATTCCTGTATATTACTAGCTTTTTCAGCTTCCTTTGCATTTTCCCAATGATTTTTTAAAGGTGTTCTCAGAAGCATATATTCCCCCGTTCAACAAGACGAAAATTTCCTACGCACTTGTGGTGCCAATTTTTCATGAAAATGCATGGAATTTTCTCACATCAGTATTGAGCGGGAATTTCCACACATTACTATTGAGCGGGAATTTCATCGCATCACTATTGAGCGGGAATTTCCTCGCATTACTATTGAGCGGGAATTTCATCGCATCACTATTGAGCGGGAATTTCCACACATACATTAAAGCTCTTGAGAATGGAACCCCGCTTAGATTTCTTTTTTCTCTGATCAACTTCTTGAGTTTTAAAAGATCATCTTCCCAATACGACCTTTTATAATCCTTCGTATCATGATAAATGGATGCATTGCCTAATTTGACATCCTTTTCTGAAACACTTTGTTGTAAAAATTCTATTAAAAATCAAAATTACAGTTAGATTTTCTAGTACAAGCTCGACTAACAGAGAATTCGGTTCATAAGGGTCCCCATAATCGAAGTTAAACCTTATGTGTGAAGTCTGAACTGTATTTTCTTAAAAATTATTTTTCTGAATTTCAAAATTCAATAAAACCAAAAAAATAATTTGCAGTGAACGATATGAAATATATGAAAGGAAAGCTGAAATGCTTTATTTTAAGTATTCATGATTATAGAAACGTTCATGTCTCGAGGTAGAAAAAAAACTGAAAGAAAAAGATGGAGAGACAGCAATATATTAATTAACCTATTATTTTTTTGTGGATTAATAAGTGGAAGTGAAACGCATTCCGTAGAAATTTGTATGCTAAGTCATACATATTCATTTAAGATCTGAAATACAAATTTCCTTTTCTTTTCTTTCTTTTTTTTTACGAAAACACATGTTTGCACCCAACTGTAAGCAGAAGATTTCCATAGAGTTCAGATATTGTTAGCGAAGGCGAATACAGCGACATTCTCTGCTAGATATTTTTTCGCCTGCATCTAGAAACATAAAAAATGATTTATTTTCCGTGCGTGAAAAATCTTATGGACATAAGTATAAAGAAATGCATGACAAAGGTGAAAATAATGCGGGCATGAGAAATAATAGAAATTCTTTCTAAAACTTGCTCTTCAAGGCCAAATTCTTTGTCATGTATCTGGAATTTTGAAAATGATTTAGTTTGAAATTTTAACAGTGTTACTCATAAGTTTCATAAACAACTTTAGTTTCAATACTTCTACCTTATCAAGTTCAAAACATAAATAAATATTTTAGCAAGTTTAGATAAAGGAATTTTGAAATTTAAAACCGAATCTTTCAAATAAGCTTTTGTCTAAATGAAATACTTTGATAAATGAAAAAAAAATATTGATAAAATTGTTCAAATTCACTTCTGGAGAGTCATATGACGTAATACGGATACGGATGGGGAATATGGTGTGTGCCTGCATTGGCGTTACACCGGCATAGGCTCTTCAATAAATTTTGGTAGAGGCCCGACTTGTGCCGGGGACTCTCAAAAAAAATATGTGCTGGGTGCTTAGCTGTCCAGTGCTGCTGCTCCTCTGTAGAGTCGTCAGATCCACCGGCAAACCCTTGCTTTGTTGTTTCTAACGATACGAGATACATTATTTACAATGCCTGGCCCATACAATAGGCTCTGTGGCGGCGACATAGTGATACAGTGTGAGGTTACAAACTATTTCCCGACAATGCTGAATAATGAAAGAATTAAAAGGAAAAATAATAAAGAAAACATGATGATACTTTACGGGAGACTTTACAAAGAGTGGGGAAAATAAAATGCGATTGTCCAGTGGGTACATGAGCTTCTATAGCAAACACTCAAAGATGAAGGTGATGAAGAGATGACTATGATATGTACAATGAGTATGGAAAGGGCCTGAAAGTCTCTGGAGGAGCAACCTAGTGTTCAATAGATTTTAGTTGACATGCGCAAAGCACTTACGCTCGTCGGAGGGAATAAAAAGTATCAAAAGCATAGGACCAATTGAAGCAGATTGTCTGCCATTACTGTGAAAATTTGTGCCCATTCAGAGAGGACGAATTTTGCCGGATATGCGCCAAATGAAAAGTTATTAATCCAGTTTGAAGATTCTTCTTGTTCACTTGCATTCGGATAACAAAAATTCTATTACACGTACACGCAAAGCAAATATTTCTCCATTGTTATTATATTAGTCGCTGCATGCTTTCACGAAGACATTATTTCCAACAAGCAAATTTTCAGTAGAATAGAACAACACTAAGTAGAATAGTAATTACATTACCATCAGTAGACATATCATTCGAATGTGTTTACTACCTCTGATTATTGCTCGTGGATTTCGCGGATATTCTGCATGAGGAATATTCTGCCAGATTTCTGGAATTGGTGTTCCCTCAACTGACACCATATTTTCTATCACTAAAAAATGGGCTAGAAGGATTATAAGGCAAATTTTTCCGCTAATGAAAATTAGTGAGCCATAATGATGATTTGAAAACTGTTAATTGTATTCAAAAATCCTGAGCTAGAAGAACAGTTAAATCGATCTTATATATTAAAAATTTTCACAAACTTTTCAGAAATTTATAAAACTAAATATTATAAAAATGTTTATTAATTATTTATACATAAAGATAAAAATATAGTATTTCAGCTGTGTATTTGTAAAGACAAGTTACGCAATAAATTAAGTTGCTTTATAATTATATTTTAGGTTTCTTCTCGGCTGATTATCCTTGAGGATGCTGTTCTGAAGTTTCAAATTATCTGTAAAGTGACTTCACTGACCTTAAATAGAAATTAATTTTTTCCACTTTACCACTGTATACAAACAAGAAATTTAGAATTCCAGAAATGAAAAAAAAGTCTGAAAAATGTAAAACTCGTGATAAAAACTTTTGAATAAAGCTACTCCATGCAACCAAAATCATATTCTGTTAAAATATTATTTTTATTATTTTTGTATTTTAGAAATGGACAGCTTTTGAATATTCAAATAAATTTAAGGAAGTAAGCAATATAAATCCATTTTTTTAAGAAAATAGGATTATCATAACTATGTCAACTTTTAAGCATCTTAAAACATTGATTAGTATTTAAAAAGTCCTTTACATTTAGGAAAGCATCAAAAGCTCATTTAATGATTATTCTGTTACAGAATTCCAGAACATTATTATTTAAAAATAAATTTTCTTCCGAAATAATTCTCTTCCTAAATTAAAAGGCAGGTTTTTAATAATTAATTTTTATTGATGCAACTTAATTTGGATATTCGAATTTGGTTTTCTTACAAATTATTAACATTCACTTTTAAAAAATGGGAAAATATATTTGAATTTTCATTTATTCATTTTTTAACAACTTGTATCCAAGAAAAATTTTTACATTATGACTATTAAATCTCTAAAGTATAAGGAATATTCACAGAAATGTTATTTATTTTCCTGTAAGTATAAATCCGAAATTTAATTATATAATGGTAAGAAGAGTTAAAAAATTCCATGTATTTGGCAACTAACATACAAGAACGTTGTCACCAATATTTTTTTATAGTGAAATAAAAAGAAATTCTTTAGATTATAATATTTATTATTTAAAGTTTCAGGCATAAATAGAATGCAGTATTTGAATACTATTTTAAGTATATATTCTTAATGAAGTTTCCGTAAATTTAAGATATTTTACATTGAATTTAAAAATTCTATAAGAATTATTACAAGATGAAATTACTTCTTTTAATGAAAATAGTTACATCAATTAAGAAGGTAACTTTCTCATTAAATTTAAGGTAACTGTCACACATACTTTTAAAAATCTTCTTCAGCTAGTAACAATTAAAAGAACTTACCTTTAAAATTTCTTATGTGCGATTTTTGTGTTTTCAATGAGTTAAGACATAAAAATATTTAAATGTTCATCAGAAAAACTTATTTACTTCAATAAATTAGAAAACGTCTATTCCATTGAATAATTAGTTGACCGGAAGTACTTATCAATTCTCCCAATTGGTAGTTTTCAATAAATCTCCTACGGCTATTGCATTCTGATCGTATCGATGTGCAAAATATTCCCAGACCAAGAAAACATTTTCAATGAACAACGATCTAAGATTGAACAGACTGGCAAAGAAAAAAAAAGGTGAGGCATCTTCATTTAATACTGAATATCTGACAGCACTAACACACAATACGGAATGGGAAAACAATATCTTCATGCGAAGGATTTATGCATAAAGGTAAGAGTTTCTAACATCTCGTGTTACTCTCAAAGCTGTGTTAACCTACAGAATGCAAACTAGCAGCTTTACGCAATCTTACATGTACCTCATTGGGACACACACACAAAACATTACATACAAACAGTTTTGATTTATATTCTTCTAAGAATATTGAAGAAAAATAAAGAGAAATTCATTTTAAAAAAGAATGTATTTTTATATTTATCAATTTTTCTTACCAAATGTTTAATATCTAAAAATCGTGTTTACAACCTAAATGGTTTTCGACCAATTTTCAGTGTTATTCATAAAGGTTATCATGATTGATGTTTACATCTGGTATTTCAAGGTCAAGGATTAAAATCAGTTTTTGTAGGAAGAAATCATCTGAAAGGTATATATATTATAGGAAGTGCACGAATTAACCACCATTATTGCTTTCATTGTTGATAAAGCCGATCTACAGAATTTTAAAAAGTTTCTAAGCAAGTCATATTGAATTAGGGTGCATTTTATTTTTATGGGTGTTAAGATTTCGTAGGCTATATCGTTGAGTTTTAAAAATTATGTTTCAAGTATGCCTACAAAAAAGAAAAACTATCGGTATGAGATCC
Source organism: Araneus ventricosus (assembly GCA_013235015.1). NCBI lineage: Eukaryota > Metazoa > Arthropoda > Arachnida > Araneae > Araneidae > Araneus > Araneus ventricosus. Next base: position 9,210 of record BGPR01021672.1, read on the forward strand.
GGTGAGAATTTTGGGGGTAGAATGATATCTCTTCGTCTTAAACATAAGTTTATCAGAATTTCTTCAAGATAGGCCCTAGCAATCCGATAGTAATATGAAGAGACTCCATTATCCTGGAAGTACTTGTATTCAATCTTAAAAATCTTTTGGATGTGTTGCATAACGCTTTCCTCTTCGAAGTTCAGATGGACACCATCGGGCGTGGTATTCCTAAAGGAGGAAGGTCAGCTGAATCCATACTCTTACAAAACTATATTAACTATGTTACTAACTATATTAAGTAAAACTATATAATTATATTAACTATGTAGGGAACTACATAGTTAACATAAGACAAGATTACATTTTGTTCCACTATCAGACGAGGGTAATTAGTTATCGAGTTATTGTAATTGCGATGGATGTTTGAGCTGCTATTTCTTAAAAAGTGTAGTTTTAATGTAAGAATTAATAATTGTAACCAAAAGGAGTGCTCTTACCTCGACTTTCTCCTATACTTACACATTTTGTGCTTCATGATATAGTAAAGAAATTCGAGTATGCACTTCGAACGTCTTCCCTTCCTACTATTGGAACCAAAATTTGATACAGATCTAAAGTTTGGTTACAAGACTAAAAACAAATTTCATTTATCTGAGTCGTTGTATTTTTGAGACATCGCGTTCACATACTCGTGAATGTATATTCCAAAAATGATTAACTTGTGAACAGATTTGACCTAAAATTTGATTAATGATAAAATTCTAGAGTTTTGAGTTCTTTAGTTATTAAGTTATCGGATTACAGATAGACAGACCTCGAGACTATGGATTTCGACTAAAATTTGGGCAAAAATATGAAATTTTGATGTAAAGTGTACATAACTTTCATCTATCCATCTCACCTCATTTTTGAGTTGTCGTTTTCACTTACCGACAGCTCAAAATCCACAATGGTTTTGCAAAAATGGTTGTTTCGTACTCAGGGATGTCTTAATGCATAATTTCATTAACATTTCAAGGTCTAATTTATTGATGATCACAAAACTTTATTTTTGTATACGAGAGAGGAAAAAGGAGAAAAATGATTGCATTAATTATTTAGAATCATTAAACTTCCGTTACCTAACAAGATTTTACATTTTTATTAATTAATTTCAGTTGTGAAATTTTGATATATAGGGATATATAGGAGAAAGTGGGTAAAACGGGATACCTAAGGTTTGAAGGCCTGTTGGAGCTAAACTAGTCGACATAAAGCTTGTCAAATTTTACTAAAATATTTTTCATTCATCGGAGTTTAATATATATTTCAGGAAAAGTCACAGTTTCATTACATTTTTTACTAATGGGTTTTTTAGAGAAAAAGTCAAAGTATCCCGTGGGGTAAAACGGGATACACATGGTAACTCTATGAGAAATTAGGGAAAACTCAGTGGAAAAGTAGCATATTTCAATGTAGCATATTATAGTTCACTTCAGTGGAAAAGTAGCATATTTTTTTACTTTATGTGACAATTTAAGAATAATTCAATTTTCTAAGATTTAACAATAGTTATAATATTTGACAATTTAAGAAAAAAGTCGATTTTTTTAAAAAAATTAACAATAATACAATACTTCCTTAACAACTCTTAGTAATTAATCAATACAATAGTTGACGACTTAAGAATAAAGACAGTTTTTTTAAAGATTTGTCAATAGTTACAATTTAAGAATAATGGCAATGTTTTAAGATTTAACAATAGTTACCGTAGTTGACAATTTAAGAATAAAGAAAATTAGTTTAAGAATAGTATTAAGTAAGTAAGAATAGTAATAATTCACATAACGTAGTTGTCTTTATTCTCCGCTCCACTGCAGAATTTGTGGACTCATTTAAGTTTTTTTAATAAGACGATTTTGCAGTATTAGTTCTTCGTACTCTTCTCTTTTTGATTGTTTTGTTTCGAGGTTTTCTTTTTCATTTTTTGAGACACCACAAAGCAATTTTCTTTTCGTTAAAAGCATTTTTTTCATTTTCTCTTTTCTTTTATTCTAACTGTTAGAAATGCTTTCCCTCAGATCATTTGACGCAAAGGTCAAATAGAAATGGCCCTCACAAACTACCAACTATCTCACAACCTAAGAAAATCCTCTTCGGTTGGGTATCCGTAGCTTCCCCTAGTATCCCGTTTTACCCCGAGTGCAGAGGTCATAAGAAACAAAATAGAACCGCGCACTTATTGGAGTAAATCCTTACTCTTTGATAGGGTTTAAATCCTTAGTAAACGTGTAATAAGCTGGTTTTAAAATGGTTTTTAAAAGTGTAATGATTTTTAAGTAAGGATAGTTTAAAATCAAACGAACATTGGATAGGTGACGTCATAAAACAAATAAACCTTCACAGACTAAGTGAATTTAACACCAACAAAATGGAAAACTATGACCATTCTTTTTTCTTCGCTAGTGGAGAATAATTCAGTATTGGTCCACTAGGAAGAAGAATTAATAACGCCAAAATAAAAGTATCCCATTTTACCCCACTCTCCCCTATGTTATCAACTACGCAATATTAATTCGATGAGTTTATATATTTATTACGTAATATTTATTACACGCTTTTTTATTCGTGACTTTTTCTATGCAGCAGTTAGGAAATTATGACCATTTACACATATTGCATGACGTTATGCCATAATATTACTCTGAACGGAATAATCAAATTGATTTTTGCAGTAATTGATATTTTTAGGTACTTAACTCATAACTTTTCATCAGGCCATGAAGATGCACAACTAAAATACCTTCTCAAGCCTTTAACAATCAAATTAAAGATATAAATAATTACCATATAATCAAAGATATTTCAGATAATTAGATTTTGTAAAGCACAAAATTCCTCCTGTCAAAATTTGGAAAACAGTGATAGAAACGATCCTACCAGTTACTTTGGTGCATCTCATTCATATCTGGTCTTCTACCATTTAAAAATGCGATCCAGAAAGTCGTTTAAAACGGGATTGCTATCTTTTCTTAAGAAAACCTTAACAACTTAGTAATTAATCAATTACTGTCGAATATAATTCGAACTTTCTGTAGTTTCATTTTCACATCGATTGTGTGCGAACGATCAACAAAGTCTTGTTCGAAAACTTCCCGAAAATTCCTGGATTTCATTCTTAGTGTCTCAATGCACAACTGCAATAACTTGAAACGGCTTTTTCTTATTATAATAGGTCCTAATATATAGCCCGAAGTGTTTCAAGACAAAGCGATTTCATTTGATGAAGTTTTATGACCCTTTGTTTTCTTCCCTTTAGTACCTTTGTTGTCACATCTAAGCAGGCGAACAACCTAACAGCAATTTGAATAACTTATTACCCTTGCTATTGTACCCAAGATACATCTTTTACATGATTAATTGCCAGTTTGACTTCCTTTTTTACTTTCTTTTCTGTTTCCTCCTCCTTTTTCGTTAATTCGAATTAATAATGCTAATAGCACAGATTATTATGCAGAGATAAATAATTATTTAGAAGCGCATTTAGCTACGTGTTTTTTAAGTATATCACTCTGTTACATGAGTGATTAAATTCGGTTAAATATTCAGTAATTATTGGCTTCTTCACTTGAAGTAAACATTTGATATTTTCTGAATCTTTTTAATCTTTTGAAACTGAATAATATGACTTAAATAATCAAATATACTATCCTTCAGAAAATATCTTATGAATGTATTTTATAACAAATTCCAGCAATTTTTTCAATTGCTCATAAGCAAATATAGGAAATGTATACTATGTTCTTCGCAGGGTTTTTTCTCACAAAATACGACATTAATATATATTCAATATTTCAAGTAACCCGAAACAAATAGTTTAAGATTTCGTGGGATCATCTTTCTAATTATTGTGAAATGATAACTGGGTCTGGTTTCTGAGTGTTTTAGACGCATTTATAAGAATATTTTTTGTTGAATTAAAGGATAAATATATTTTTATAACTCGATGATTTCTCTAAAACTGATGTATGATACGAAAACTGAAGAATAGAATATTTAATTCAGATCCCCGCAAAACAATTTTACTTCGTATTTTCTCTAAATAAGATAAAATAAAAATTTAAGTGTAGCAATACGAATATGATTATAAATACAAATTTGATTCCAATATCAATTCCATATCTGTTGACTATTCTTGAGACAAAACATTGATTGAATATTCTCTTTTGCAGTCTTCAAAAGAACATAAAAAAATCTACTTCATTGTGTGATATTAAATATCATACATACATACTTTATTTTTTCAGTATAAGAAAGTTTGGAATTTCATTTAAAACCAATTAATAAAAATTTACTTTTAACTAATCAAAAAATATTTTTTTCTATTAAATAACTGAATGACTCTGTAATATGTTCATCAAATATGACGTGTTATGTTTCAACTCTGTTGTTCTTCTAACATATATATACTAATCGTTTCAAAATGCCAAGACTGGCACTTTTGGACAATTTTACTTCAGAACGAGGTGACAGGCAATGAGATGAGCGCATTTCCGGAGTTCTTTGTTAGGTCAGACTAAATGAAATGTAAACGTCTCCCCTCCATTTTTCACTTCATCCCTATTTTGGTGAAATCAACTTCTCCTGGCTCATACGCTAAATAGAGGGGAGTTTCGGAATCCGAGAATCATCTGTAAGACTTTTTCATACCCGTCTGTACATGTTTCTGGTAAGAGTAGATTGCTCAAAGACGCACTGGAATTATATAGGAAAGCAAGGTGGCAAACTAAATCACTGGTTAACATGCAGGACACAAAAAGTGAATGTACATGCGTGAACAAGTTTTTATTCATAATAATTTGTACAGTTACCAAAGCTCAAAAGGTACAGGATATGTTGAAAGTTATACTCACAACTTGACACACTTGACATAAAGTTTTCACGGAATAATCACCCTTCTCTAAAATTCCGAACTTGGACCATCAGACGATCCTTTCTATTCCATGCACTGAACAATTAATCAAACTGATCAATGCAATAAAGCGTAGGAAGGAAGTATTGTTGTAGAACATAGCCATGCCGTGGCCAAACACATTTTGAGACTCTGGAAAAATTATAGAATATAGTTGGAATATGTTGACGCATACACCATATAGAACTGATTTTGCTCCGTCAGATTACTATTATTTCGTAATTTTCAAAATTTCTTAAATGCTAGAAATTTAGATATTCATGATATCAAACCGCATCTGGTTAAGTTATTTGTTAATAGGACCCAGAAATTTTAAGAAGTGGAATTATGATACTGCCATTCCGTTGATAGAATATCAGACAAAAATGAACAATATGTTACTGAATAAAAAATTATTTCGTTCCATGAAAAAGTTGTCTTTCTCTCTTTGAAAAAATTCCACAGCTGCTTAGTACGCAATCCAATATATCCTTTCTGCCGCAAGGAACGTCATCGGTCCTAATCCAGGTGATGCTTTTAATACGTTAAAAGCCCATTAGTGGTCTTGCATTTTCATTTCCTTAAGTTTCATTTATATTCACTCACTCATATAAGGGTTAATGCAATTTATAGAGTTTTAGATTAAGAAATCTACTTAATATGTATCAAATTTTTAAATATAGGTTTGTGCCCTTTCAAATTGGGATTATAAAGTACTACTGTTATTACCAGGAAGGGCCAAGCCAAACTCAAACTCATTCTTTATTCATTATAATTAATTTTATTAATTCTGTTGTTAGAATTTTCTTTCCAAGACTTGGTTATTTACGATGTTTTTTGTCTCGCGTTGAAGACACTGAAAAAAAAAATATTTGGCGCAATCCGCTAGAGCTTAGACAGAAATACCGATTTACCGGTTTGCCGATCTTATTAGTAGTAAGAATTTGGTTAAATCGATAAAATTTAAAATTTCAGATCAATCTGTCCAACGACATATTTAGAAATTCAAATTTTTGGATCAAATAAATTGCAATTTTATGATAAGAAAGATACAAAATGAAACAATAGATACAAACAAATTTCTATCATCATTGGACGAATTGTTTTTATCTTCAAGTACAGAAATTTAAATTTCAGTGATTAAAAATTTCTAAATGAAAACTAATGATGTCGCTGCCATCGCCTTCTAGCTGTCAGATAGGAATTTTTCTATTTCCACAAGGCATCTATATGAAAAAGATATCTAGCTCCATTTGTTTAATGAAGCGTAGAATTTTCAAATAATTTCAATAAATAAGTAATTGCAATAAACAGTATAGAGCTCTGAATTTTTAGGAAATATTTTTGATGATAGCAGTAGTTTAAATTCTCTTATAGTATCTCAATAAAATATAATTCTGAACATTTAGGCAATTCACAAATAAAAACATAGAAAAAAATAAAACCCTCGTGAAATGTTAGTGTTCTCTCAAGCAGATGGCAGCACTACCGCTTATTTCGTCAAAACCATCGAGAATCGTGAGTAAAGTATTATAAAACAGAAAGATAAATACGTTGCTAGGTTTGACTCAACCGAAAAAGCAACTCTCCTAATGATCTTATCTGGTTTTATCACTATCAGTAGTGATCTGTGAACAGTAGACCTCTCGGCCCCCCCCCCCCCAAGAAATCGAAAATCTGTTTTTCATCTTGGGCTTTAAAAGTGTATCCAATGTTGTCATTAATTTTAATGGCAATGCTGTTTCCAGGGTTACCAGAAATCATAATCTGTCTCTTGAAGAGGCATCTTCTTTGGTCCCATACATACACTATTATGTAAAGCTATATTAACAATCTTAAACCAATCAATACACAATATAGCACACCTATGTTATGCACACATTTTCTCCCTATATTTATAAAACGAATGTGTTAACTTATTAATAAAGTTACACCAAAAATATGAAGGAATAAAATTATAGAAAAGTTTACGCTCGAGAGTGGAAGTAGTCTTCAAAATTTTAGAACAATCACACACTTTCAAGAAACGAGAAAAACAAGAACTAAACAGGAAAAAGCTACTCTCAACTGGAAACTATGATCTTATCTCTAATATTCTTCTTATAATATATCATTTACGCAAATATTTGCTTTCATTAGCATTAAAAAATTACAAATAAATGTCTATTTTTATTAGCATAAACAAAATTACAATTAAATGTCTCTCCTTTACCAAAAAGGATTAAAATGATCAATGGTACCAAACTCGCCATTGACTCGCCAAAACATTGAAATCATTAAAATGGCCACCATCTTGAAACGGATTAAAAAGTTAAAATTCTTACATATACGTCGTTTTTTATTACCTCAAGTAACCTTCATGCCAAATTTGACGAAAATCGAACCTGTTTGGTCGTGATTGAGTAACAAACAAATTTGCAGGCAGACGAAATGTTGAATAGTCGAGATGAAGCAAATACCTCGTTTCGTTTGATCAATAAAAAACCACTCGGTTCTCCAACGAATTTAGACCAAGGAGTTCCTCTCTAAAAAGTTATAACGGCAATTTTTTCACTACAATAGAAACGTCGTCTGCTTCAAACAAATCAAATAAGCCAACAGCAATGACACAAACGCATAATCATTTATATGAACTGCGAAGAAGAAAATCATATGGGATTAAAGAAAAAATATAAATTTCAAAGATTTACTTACACATTCAGTATTCTTCTTAGAATAACTTGGCAGTCCCTCACCTTTCCTGTATCAAGACGCAGGACATTTAAACACTCTGAGAATGCTAAAATCTACTGCAGATTCACATTTAGCATTCTACAAAGAACAGAGGTCTTTTTTCGGTGATGTACCAACGTCTCTATATCAATCGCTGGCAAACACTAAAAGGGTGAAAATAAATTATTGAGCACGCACACAGCTAAACGATTAAGAAAGAGTTGAACAGCTGAAGCTATTGTGACGCAGTTGAAACTGTCGCATCAGCTGTCAATAAATAATGCATTCCGTAGTCAAGACATTATAATGAACGAAAACTCCTATGTTAATTTATTTACATCCTGCATATCTGTCAGAATGATATTCAAAATGTATTCATTTTAATTGAGTTTAGGCTGTTTGTTTTTAATCTTTAAATGTAAATTTTATGCGACAAGAAATGAAGTTAAAAACATTTTTTTAGTATTTTCTGAAATAGCGAAAACTATTTCTCATTAAAAAAGTCCCTTTTCGGCAAGCTTGAAGGCAAAGGTAGATTACTTTACGTTAATGTTGCAAAAGTAATGACATATTACACATTGATCAATACAGGCATATCCAATGGCTTTATTATTTCTACACATTGCAATATTTACGCTGTGATTGTGTTTTCATGACATTTAATTTTTTACTATATCAAGGTTCATTCATTATCAAATCATTCATATTCAAGTATCATTCTATTTTCATTCCAGAAAGTTATGCTAAATTTATCGGTCAGCACACTGGTCAATTTTTTTTATATCAACACATGATCATTCAACAGGTAGGAGTCATAAAGAAATAAACACCACCGGCAGTGTAAATATCTCCTAGATAATATTAAGCTAGCCCATGTGAAACAGTAACAAGAAATTGACTCTTGACACGAATGAAGAAAGACTCTAGATTTAAAAATTAATTTATTTAATCTCGGTTACAATATAATTGTGCGAACATTGCTTTGTCATACGGTAAAATCACATGACATGAAACACTTAAACACTACTAAAATGGGCCCATTTAGAGAACTACCTGGTTACAGAGATAATAGTCAGTAAATTTTTAATATATAAGAGAATAAAATTTATTAAACATTGTGAGTGGCAAATTTAATACGTGTGTTTAAAGCATAGGATATGAATGCAGTTAATTTGAACCGTAAATTTAAATCTTTATCGACGGTTAAAACCAAATACTCAGGCAGAAAATCCCAAAACAATTTCAAAATTAAGAAGATATTTTTCAATATTAAAAAGGATAAAGGGAACTCTTATTTAAATATCTATCGTTTTTGGCTATTTTAAATTGAATTTATTAAACAAATCATGGCCACGCCATGTTTAGTTAAATATGAAATTAAAGTAATCTGTCAAATTAACTAATTATCAAATTAATTATTAAAATTAACTCTTTGATTAATTAAAATTAACTATATACTTAATTAAAATTAAGTAATTAAATGTGACAAAAATTTCACTAAAACCTTTTTTATGGCTCATACTATTTGCCAGCTATCTTAATCTTATAATTATGTAATAATAATCTTAATTTAAATAAAAGCCATTTGTGGCTATGTATGTACGTTCTACATCTCCTCCTAAACCACTGGACTGATTTCAATCAAACTTTGCAAACTTTTTATTTAAGAAAAGAGAAAGGTCACCTTCAACTTTTCAAAGTCTAAAAATTACTTAAAATTTCAATTAATTAAATAATTATCAAGGCGTTTTTCCGCGATATCTTTCATTTCCACAAATTTGTTTCTCTCATTTTAATATTTTATTCAAAATTAATTTTAAACTGAATTCGTAACAATATTCTTGTTGAAGAACAAGAATAATAGAAGAACTGTTTTCAGAAGGAAGAATGCTGAAAGAAAATTTTAAAAGTAGACGATTAACTATTTATATCGGAACCAACGATTGATTTATTTTCATGGTTTAAATTAATGAATAAGTAACTAGTCAATTTAATTGTTTCAAAATATTCATTAAAACGTTTCTTTCACTTTAGAAATTGTTAACAAAATTTGAAGTACATATATAGCAAATAATATTATATGGAGGAAACGACTCTTTTTAAAAAACGTCTGGTTCAATTTATTTTCTAATTTTAATTAAAAACGTTTCAGATCAGAAAAGGAATTTGTGTATTATAATATTAATACATCAGTAATTTTTACATTAAAAATATTAAACCTGAAAATATTTTAATCTTGAGCAAAGCCAGGTATATCAACTTGTTTACCGTATAAAAAATTGGAAGTGAATGCGGCTGATGGGAACTCGTAACTTCTCATTAATTCTTGCTGTCAAAAAATTTTCAATATGAAAGTAGTTTGTTATAAGGTAATAATTCCACTAATTCGAATTTTCTTTCTAACTACAATCTATCCAATACAATACAAGTACTATCTTCAATCGTAACGGAGCTATGGGGAAATGATAAATTGCGGGCGGGGGGATATTGAATACCGCTTTTCAGCTCATAACTTATAAGAAATTCTAGCAGACAAAAACTTTTAATATAAAAGTTGTTCGTTATGATAAGGTGATAATTCGCCTAATTGAAAATTTTTTTCTATCTTTAGTCGTAACAGAGTTATGGGGAAATGATAAGTTGGGGAGGGGGTTGAAAATGGCTTTTTAGCTCATAACATGAAAGTGGGGGAAGGGATTGCAAATAACGAGAGCTTTCCAACAAGGGGTAACATGATTAGGTTAAAACTTACTTTTAGTTAGGGGGAGAGGAGGGAAAGGAAGGGAAAATCTCTTTTCAGATCATAACTTCTAAGTAATTGTAACTATCGAAAAAGTTTCAATACAAAAGTTGTTTGTTATGATAAAGCAATAATTCGCCTAATTTGATTTTTCTTTCTATCTTCAATAGTAAGGGAATTATGGGGAAATGAAAATTTCCACCCCCCTTTGAGATGGAAAGCCCATCTACGAACTTGACCGAGATTTTCACTATCCTTACAACATATCCCACGATGGTTAAATTTAGATCAAAATTACTCCAGTTATCGTGTTCACAAGATAACATGGGAAAAAGCTTTTCTACATTCTATATTAACAAAAGAAAACAAAACCATGTCATAAATGAAAACAAAAACAAAAATAGGGAACAGATCGCCATCAGCGAGGGAAATCCCGAACGGGCATATATATCAATGAATTCGGTGTTTTCTAATCACAAACTCTAGCAATAATGCTAAAAAGAGTTTGTTTCCCAGGAACACCAAACAAAAACCATAGTTTGAAATAAGGAAACAAAGCTAAGAGATAAGAGTCCAATTGAAAAAAGTAGAAATAGAAATAATAAAAATAATAAAAAGATCAGGTCCATTCAAATGGATTTCTACTTTTTTTTCTTTTGTTAATATTTCTCACTTTTCGGTTATACTGCTGCATTAGCGCTTTCACCGCATTTGTGAAGTTTTTTTTCTCATATTTAAATCTTTTTTAGAATTTTTGTTAATCGTGTTGTGTCCATTTCCTAAGTTTACTTCATCTGAAATATTACTTCTTTAAGTTAAGTATTTATTTTGATTAAAAACTAATTTCTTAATTGGATTTTGCATTTGTTTCTGTTTTTGTTTGTATATATATATATATATAATATAAATACAAATATAACTAGTATATAATCATACAGAAATAAAGTAAACAAAACATATCAAGAATTAATTCCTATACTAAAAAGTCATTATTTGAACAATACATCAATTTTAAATAAAATCTAATAAATTGAAATTACTAAAGATACCATAAACAAAAAATCAAGTTTAAGCATTATATATCAACAAGTGAAAGAACACTGTTGTTATTAAAAATAATGAAATATAGGCAATATATATATAACGTATCCGTGGTTGTAGCCGTTGAAAATAAACACAGGCCGAGTAATTAACTAATTTCTTTTTATTATCGATAGGAGAGTGGTGGATATACGGCCATCTCTGTTTAGGTTACAAGCGAAAGTGCACAGAAAAATTCCTGTATTCTCTCGGATAAGGGAATAACATATGGACACGTGATCAAAGTGAAGGGAATATTGGGTATTTTTAATAAGTTACGTAGGCGTTTCAGGGAAAAAAGGTCTGGTGCCAAAGAGACGTTGTCATAATTTTCTGTAGGCACGTAAAAGCGATTAAATATTCTTTTAGTAATAAATATGCCAAAATGAGAGATTTAATATACCTCCAGCGCGGGAAAAGAACGAAACTGGAGATTTAGAAAAGCGATTTTGGAATACATTAAGATTTTGAAATATATAATATTAGAATAAAATTAAGTGAGATCATATATATATATATATATAAACTTTTTAACGAAGGGTGGTTTGGGGTGTTCTAGGGGTCATGATCAGTGAAGGTCTGTAGAAATTTTCCGGAAGTCGTGTCATGAGAACCATTGCAATAAGTACAGTTCCTATAAGGAATCTACCTAATATACATGGGTCAGTAAACATTGCTTCACAGATGGTTATAGAATACAGATATAAAAGCTTCCTTAAACATTTCATATAAACTTATATTTTTCTGAGAAAATACTAGTTTAGCAATTTAGAACGCGAATGCTTAGTTAAATATGTTTATTCTCTTCTTTTATTGAAGCATAATCTTATAAAATTCAATAAAATAATTTACAAATATGTTTTACGAAAAGACAAAATGCAGCGCCTGAATGCTGTTCAACCATTTGAAGTCAACTATCACATTTCATGATGAAATTGAGAGAAGAAACTTCCTAATGGTGAAGCTCTGAAATTTAATTTTTAGCTTCCATAATTGTTTCTTAATTTAAAGTTTACACCATTGGTTTTTCTGAAATAATATTTAAGAAATTAAAATATTAACAACTAAAAGAATATTTTCCTCTGTTTAAAAAATTTGTCTCTAGTTTTGTTGCGAAATGAATTTCAAAATTTTCTTCATTTGTGTAGTTTCTATCGTAAACTTTTCTGTTAACGCAAATGAAAGCACTTCATTTTTCTGATATATGTCTTATTTTTATGAAAGGCTGAGAGACATTATATTAGAAACTAGCAGTAACCAAATGGCGTTGCCCGTGGCATAATGACTTGAAGAAAATAAAAAAAAGCCCTGAATAACATAAAATAAAGTTTCATATATGTATATATGTAATAAACTCACTTAATTTTGCTTTAAATTCTAATATTATATAATTTAAAGTCTTAATGTATTTCAATATCACTTTTCTTAAACTCCAGTTTCGTTTTATTTCCGCGCCCGAGGTATATTAAATCACTCGTTTGGCATATTTATTACTAAAAGAATATTTTAATCGTTTCCACGCGCACACATAAATCGCGAAATCAGCGACTTGTTGCCGCCATGCTTTTTCCTAAAGCACTTACGTAATTTAATAAAAATAGCTATTATTCCCTTAAGTTTGATCACGTGTCTATATGTTAAATCCCTACCTGAGAAAATGCAGGGATCTTCTGTTCTCTTTTTACTTGAAACTTAAAATAAGATGCACGTATGTTTGCCACTCTCCAAAAATGACTTAAATATTTGGATAATAAAAGAAAGTTAGTCAATAACTCGGCTTTTTAATGACTACAATCACGAAAACATTTAATAATCGGCAGGATGATTGTTTTGCTGGAAAAAATTTAAAAATGTAAAAAACGAATCTTATGGGGAGTGGCGGGGAACAACAAAAAATGGCTGACCAAAATAGCTGCAAATTTATCAGAACTTCTAATAGTTGCTTCCTGAACACCGGATTCCTTGTACTTTTCCTGATGTCTCGTCCCTGATGTCCTGAAATCCAGCTGCCAGCAGCCAGCAGCCAGCAAGGAAATTCCTGATGCAGCGTCAACTCCGCTCCACATCTACAATGTTTTTAAAAAGAGTATCAAAGAAAAGGTGGTCCTCACCATTGTGTTTATTATCTGCTTCAGGAAAAATGTGATTTAATTCTCAAAATTCTAAAGGAATATCCATATTGTGCTTCAAATCTTCATTTCGTGTTACGGTCCTGTTTCGGTTTTCTTCAAGAAGGAAAAAATAAGTGTGATTCAACGTTATATTTCGAAGTGCACGAATAAATAACAAAAAGCATTTTATCTTCAACCAGCGTACTCTCGGCTACAGAAAAAAAATCATTTGGTTTTATTATATGTTGATTATCAGTTGTGTTTGAAAAATATGATTCAGTAATTTTTGAAAAGTATGATTGATTAAGTATTGATTTATATTTTGTAATTGATATGAAATTACATTTGAAAAAAATTTTAAATTGGTTTTGATTTGAAACTAATCTTGCAGTGTGTGCACGTTAAATTTTGAAATTCATGATGTTTAATGTTGAAAATTAAGGTAGTTGATGCTGATATACAAGATGTTTTAAGAAAGATTATTTTAAAAAAATTGAGTATTACGATGCAAATTTGATTTATTACTTATACATAGTTTATTTTTGTGCATCTCTTATATTTTGAAATGAAATGCCATGCAAATCTGAAAATAACATCTTTCGATTATTTTTTTAAAAAATGGCCTTAAATATTTATGAAGTGAACTTAGTTTAAAATACTCTAAATTTTATAATTCACATAAATTTTAATTGTTTCATAAATTAATTTTGTTTAAAATCAGGTTTAAATGTGTTGTTGGAGTATGGCAAATAATTTATATTACACAACTTAAAAGAAAAGTAAATAAAACAAATTTTACTATACTCAGAAAAATAAATAATGAACAAAAAAATAATAAAGCCAACTCCCTCTATTCTGAGGCCTCGGGAGATCAGTTTTTGCACTCTTTCGACTGCTAGAACAGTTTGTTAGTGAGTTGTTTTATTATTAAACAAAAGGAGCTTTCTCAGGAGATTTTGCGATGTGGATTATATAGCACAGAGTTTGACTATCAAAACTAAAAATACTCATCTCTGAAGGCTATAATGTCCCATCGTATCTTTCTTCCTAAACAGAAAATTCTTCACTTCATAAAAAATAAATTAAGTCATAATTTTTAATTGTCATACTACCATCACGACACTTATGAACATTTAAATTTCCTGATTTCTGAAAAAGAAAAACAAATTGAAACAATTTATATTCGGGAATTGTATATCAATGTTTTTCATTTATTTATATTTAGAGTTTTTACAGGTACCAAGAATCTTCTAGAACTTTTACAGGAAGTATAAGAGTTTACATTTGTTCATATTGCTGCTGTTATGAAGTACATTTGAAATAATTTTCATGTTTATGATAAAGTGAAGGGAAAATTTTATAAGAATTCTATTTTAAATTTAAATTTCTTATTTGGGCATCCCTATAAGATACGCGTGTGTGTTAAGTGCCCTGCTGCACACACGCGTCTTACGGAGGGGGGGGGGGAATTGTAATAATCTCACTTAATTTTGCATTAAATTCTAATATTATTGTTAGATTGCAAATATTGCATCAACATCTTTTTTGCGGTTTTGTCAGTATTTTTAATTAATTTAATTCTTCGCCACCAAAGTTTCTTTCATCTCTTGTGTTAACTTTAACAATTTTTGAATTTCAAACGATAATTTTTAGCCGTTTCATTTAATATCTAAATTTTTCTTAATTATTTACTTTGTTTTCGATTCAAATATTATTTGTCTTAACTTTTGTTGTTGTTTCCATTAATTTATCAACTTTATTAATTCTTAAATTCAAGTTTTTCAACGGGACTATTTCCTCGCCATCTTGTTGCGGATGAATTTAGATGTTATTAGGTTTTGGCGTTCTTGACTGGAGGTTTTTTTTCCGTTAAGAAAGCAGATTCCTTTGTCTTTTGGTTTGAATATTCTGAAGGGATAGCACGCATCCTGGAGGCTCCGAGACCGTTGGATTGAATTCCTTCGGTTCTCGGCCTCTCAGTCATGCAAGCAGTAGAAAATCTGTTGGTAAAGAAATCTACAAAAGATATAAAATGTTGAATTTAAATAAGAAATCAACAGGCGGCTTATGTTTGAACTGACCTTCCTTTCTTTGTCTTGGACTATTCGAGTTCATGATGGACTGAAGCTTTTTTCTTGCGTTTTGGAATGGCGATTTTTATATTACATATATCTATCTTCTAAAGAAATTTGAAAAATAGCAAAATAACTGATAGAAAGTGCTCTTTATTTTGCGAACAGCAGTGATGACTTACAAAAAGTTGAAAGTAGTGTGATTGTGATGGAGATTCTTGTTTTGTGCGAGTGTCACCATCTGCAACGATTCTATTGTTTGTGAACGAGAGTCGCCACTTGTGAAACAAATAATGTGAGCAAGAAAGATTTCCAAAGTCAACTACAATTCCCATGCTAATATTGACCGCAAGTGATGTTGCAAAACCAAGAAATGCCTTGCTTCAACTGATTTAAATCCATTTTGTGGTAAGAAACATAGTGTGCGAAAGTCCAAATCAATGAAAGATACATTTTTTAGTGCCTATAAAGGTTATTCATTGTGAGACTACTAATCTCTCATTCAATATATTCGAATATCAAAATGGCCATTATGAGGGTGTTCCTTTTTTGCATTTACTAATTTGGTAAAGAATAGATATCTGTTATTCATATACTTACTGTTTTATCGTTGTGAGATTTCATATATTTGATGTTGTGTGCATCAACAGCAAATTTACTAATTTTATATTCTTATCTTAAAAGTATTGGCAGTTTAATATCCATAAAATTGTTAATAAAAAATATTTAAATTTTAATAAATTTGTTTTTCTTTAATTGTTTTTATGCAATGTACTACCACTGTATGCAAATTGACTTTTAATTAAGTAGCTAGGGTTTTCAGGTCAGCAAAGGTAGGTGATTATATCAGTATTGCTAGAATTTCTTATTATTGTTTTATATATAATTTAGTACCCATAATTAATTAATTGTTCAATATATATTTTAATTTAAACTTTATTTTGGGCTTCTACCTTGCTTTAACGCTTTAATATAATCCAAGCTACCCCATCCAATAATTATATATTTTAAAGTCTTAATGTATTCCAAAATCACTTTCCTTAAATTCCAGTTTCGTTCTATTTCCTGCTCTGGAGGTATATTAAAGCTCGCGTTTTGGCATATTTATTACTAAAAGAATATTCTAATTACTTCCATGCGCCTACACAAATCGCGAAATCAGCGACTTATTGCCGCCATACTTTTCTCTAAAACACTTACGTAATTTACCAAAAATAGCTATTATTCCCTTCACATGTCTATATGTTAAATAGAGGTAGGTACCCGAGAAAATGCAGGGATTTTCTGTTCTCTTTTTGACTTGAAACTTAAACCAAGATGTTCGTACATTCCGTCACTCTTCCATAATAAAAGAAAATTAGAATATAACTCGGCTTTTT
>BGPR01021673.1:0-26214 GCA_013235015.1 Araneus ventricosus
AAAAACAATAACATATTTTGCATTAAATAGAAAGGCGCATATGCAGCCAAATCTAACGAAATACAAAAACAAATAAAAGGAATTTAAATTAAAAGAAAATAAATTTAAAAAAAACAATGATAAAATGAAAAATAATGAAAACAATAGACGTTTTCGCGTGCAAACGCAGCGGCAAAAAATAATTGCTTCAACAGAAATTTTTAAAAAATACAACAAGAACTACAGAAAAACCAAAATTTACCAATACTAAGAACAATTTTTTAAGAAATTATTCAAAATGAAAAGGAACTAAAATGGCTCACTCATCAGAAATCACACGCCATTTTTAGTTCAAAAAGTAACAAGATTTTCTGTGAAAAGGAACGACAAAAAGTCAAAATTTATTCCTTCCTGTGGTCTGAATCTTGTCCGGCCACCAAATAAAGAACATAAATCCAAATTTTTTTTAAATCCATAATCAAAAAAAAGAGATAAAAATTTACCTTCTTTCAGAAGCAAGCCAAGCAGAAAAGTGACGCAATAGATGCAAAACAATCAACGATCTAGAAGCTAACCAGTAGCTCCATCTATGAATAAAAATTTGAACTATTTCTCAGGAGAACAAAAACTAATTTTAAAAAAGATCAAGTTTTAAGGAAACAAAAAGGGAATCCGTTATCCTTTAAGTTATTATTTAAATTACCTAGGGCTTTGACTAAAGAAGAGTGGTTATTAAAGATGTGTTTAATCCTATTAATTTGAGAATAAATAGAGTTCTTAATAATTTTAAAATTAAGATTTGTCTGAAAGTTGCAAAGTGAAATAGCCTTAAAATTAAATGCCTTTCTTTTGTCATATATTCCAACCAAAATATCTGAATTCCCGATTTCAATTTCTAGATCCAAAAAATTACATTTGTTTAATTCATTATTAGTTTTATTTAATTTGAGTTCTTTTGGATAGCAGCTAAAAATGGAGTTAACATTATTAAGATTAAAGAATAAAAGGTCATCAATGAAACGAAAGCCATAAACAATTTAATTTTTAATTAAATCCCTCTCAAATGAGTGGAGAAATAAATTGGCTAGTGCACTTGAAAAACAACAACCCATAGGAATACCAAGAACCTGCTTATAGTAGTTAATTCCATTAAAGAGATAATTTTCACAAATATTAACCCTGCACATTTCTAACCATTTATTTTTATCAATTAAATCAGTATTAAGGTATATATCAAATAAATTAGAGCACACTTCAATTAATTTATTATGTGGGAGGCTAGTAAAAAAGATTTTCAAAATCAAATGTATGAATGCTACAAATTTTTTTATTTTCTTTGATAAAGTCCAAAATTTTAGTGTTATTGTCATTAATGAAGCTCTCTTCCTCTTTAATTTTAAGAATAATTTTTAGAAATTTAAAGAAGACTTTAGCAAAATAATAATTATAACTACCAGTGCTACAAGTAACAATTCTAAATTTTAAGGGATTTTTAAGAAATTTTATAGTGGGAAAAAGGTAAGGATAATTTAAATTACTGGTTTTAATTTTAGTTTTTTTAGCAAGTGCTAACATTCTTTTGTCAAGTTCATATATATATATATATATATATATATATATATATGATATACATATATATATATATATAGTTAAATGTTAATATATTTAAATTTTATAAAATAAAGTATCGTGATGATTATTTAATAATGAAAACGGTTTCAACATTTATGACGCAGCCTTAAGTGCATCGTTTTACAGCGAAAATAGAAAACTTCATGCAACTTCAAAATTTCTCTTACGAATATGCTGAAATTTTACATAGGCTTATCAAATGTTCATCTGATTCGATTTCTGTTAAAGGTTATAAGTGCTTCTATTCAAAAATGTTTTAACACCAATTTTGATAAAATATTTTATGTGTTCAAAATTATTTTATAATACAAAGTAAAAGTGTAAAATGTGCAGAATAATTCATACTACTACATAGAAAACGAGTCTAGTTCAATAATTATATTATTTGTCAAGCTGTCAATAAATATTTAAAATTTTACTTTATCATTAGAAACGCAAAATTTCATTTGATTATAATTTTTTAACAAAAAAATGTTGTTATGATAAAACTTGCTATTTCAACATAATTTTCCATTTAGTTTTGAAATTTGTTAAGAAATAGGTGTGTTTCCTTTGGAAAATTTGTTTTGAAAGTTAATGCTATTATAAATATGTATATGACACCTTATGGAAATTATAAACATGAATCCTTAGGTTAGGTTAGGTTATATTAACGTCCCGTTTTGAAGCTACACGAGGGCTATTTAGGGACGGACCTCGTAATTTTGAACCGCGGTCAGATGACGAGGACGACGCCTGAGCTGGCACCCCCTTCTCCAAACTTCCGCGCCACACCAACGGGAGGACGTTTGGCCGCTACGTATGATTTAGCGTGCAACAGGCCCCATACACGGCGGATCTTCAGTGGAATCGGGTTTCGAACCTGCGACCCTCCGGTCCCTGGGTCGAGACCTTACCACTAGGCCACCGCGCCCTAAACATGGGTCCTTTTACTAGACCTTATTTCTTGAAAATTGGCACTCTTCCTTTTAACACCCAATGACCAACGAACAAATAATTCGGGGTGGCTCATTTTTTTTGCCCCGCGACTGTTCATTTGACAACTTCAAAATCAAAAAGTTTTTCCGAAACAATCCTTTAAACTTACCACTGAAATTTACAAAAGCGTTCAACAAAAGATGCTGAGACCTGTATGGATAGTCTTCAATATATTATTACAATCTCAGTAATTGGATAGTGGTTGCCTTGTGGTAAGGTCTAGACTAATTTTTCTTCTTGTTGCATGAATTCAGGAAAAGTAATTTGAAGGAAATACGAGTAAAGACTGGACATCGACTCTAGTTAAAGCAGAACTGGTTAGAAGGCCAATTTGATTAGCATTACATTTCCCTTTAGTATGAATGTTATTTTTATGTAGACTTTTTGGATTCAAATTAACC
The DNA here is from genome assembly GCA_013235015.1 of Araneus ventricosus. NCBI lineage: Eukaryota > Metazoa > Arthropoda > Arachnida > Araneae > Araneidae > Araneus > Araneus ventricosus. The sequence goes on from BGPR01021673.1 coordinate 2,991, forward strand.
CCACCGACAAGGTGGACGGAAGCGAAATTAGACAGAGAACAACCCCCAACTTCAGATTTCATAAAAGTAAGGCAACTCTTTCGAGAAGCCTTCTATGTACATACCGCCTTCCAGAGCTTCAAATTCTTCTTTAAAAGCATTTACATTGCAGTTGTGAGTGGTAAGACAAGAAATTGTTGAGAGACCTTTTCTGAGAACTACAGTTAAAGTTCTGTTTTCACAGTAGTTTTATTAATGAAATTTAGAACCAGGTTGATACGATCAGTGCATTGAACACGCAATTCAGTGGAAAGAAAATTGCGTAAGGATATACCAGAAACAAGACAGCGCAAGTTAATTGAAGTCGCACAAATGGACACGTTTTCGACTGGTTTACTTATTTAATATTTTGTGTTGTACCGACCCAGAGCTTCGATAGATGGCGCCGTCCAGGCGATTGCTTGGATGAAGAATGAAGAGTCTGTAGCACTCCGCTCATGTTCACTCACAGAGAGGCGCAAGCGAGTGACGTATCTTATCACTCCGCCATTCAACCAATCGCATAAGGCGAACTCGCCGATGTATTTCCTGTCTCGGAGAGCACGGTAGAAACTAACAAGAGTCCCTCCCAGCGACAAGGCGCGATGTTGATCGTTGAAGAATAAAAGATATATTTTTTATATAATTTAATCGAGTGATCCTTCTAAAACCTTCTGATGGATTCTTATTAATATATTTATTTATGGATAAGACAATCGATCCTCGACAAGTCCAAAAGGAGTTTTTGTCTTTGCATACCGCTTGGTCGAGGGGTGATCTTGAGAAGTGGATTCCAAGAAATTCCGCATGGAGGAGTAAGGGAACATCACATTAGTGAGTCGTATATTTAAAATTGGTAACTAAAATGGACCTGGCAATAATTTGGTTTTAATATTGAAATAAAAATCTTATAAAATTAATTTTGCTTGCTTCTTTATTTTATTTTTCATGAAAACAACAATTAAACATATTGATACATTATTGGTGGGTAGGTACAACAATTTTCTATTTATGATCAGATGAAGAGAAACTGAAATAAACCTGAAATGTTCCACATGTTTCTGTTATAATCTCATCAAGATGTTGAAAGTCGATTACAAAATTTCACACACACAAGACTAAAAAGGAGAAAATAATTATTTAAACAAATTTTTTTAAAATATATCATGTTTTTAAAGCGGACTAAAAAGTAAAAAATAATTTCTTCTAGCCCCATACAGATTGACAAACCCATACAGATTTAAAACGAAAAACGTGGGGCGCATGCAATATTTAATAGTAAGAAGTGTAGGGAGCAGCTGTCGTTGAGAAAACTCACACAATAGTTCATATAATTTGCATTTCAATAAAATTTTTAATTACTTCAATAAACTATTTATGCATCAATTATCTATTGCATACGCTCCACGTTTTTCCTTTTAAATCTGTATGGGTTTATCAATATGTATAGGGCTAGAAGAAATTATTTTTTACTTTTTAGTCCGTTTAAAAACGTGTTATATTAATTTTTTTTATTTAAATAATTATTATTTTCTAAGGTCAAGCCAGAGCTAAAAGGAATTAGATACGAGACTGTAAATACAGTGAAAGCAAAAGCGACGGAGGTGATGGAAGAGCTTCCAGGAAATAACCTGGAGAACTCATCCGGTATTTGGAAAATTCATATGGTGCCATCTTGAAGTGAATATGATAAAAGAGATAACATGGAAATTGTAGAAATTAAAAATAAATGTTTAAGAGACTCCAAAAATTTATTTCTAGTGACACCTTGCACGCTATGCGTGAAATGCATGGAGAGGTTTACAGTTAAAACTAAATTATATGGCTTTAAAAAATTTGAAGAGTTACGTCGTTTGTGAAAATTTATCTTCATATATCAATAAAAGTTTACGGAAAAGGCCACAAAAGGAGTCCTGAAATCTTTAAAGAATCCTCATCTCTTTAAGTATCATAACAATTCAAGATTTCAGACTCTTTCAGAAAACCATTTCAACAAACAGATTGGACCTACGAATTCGAAATGTAAAATGTGAAAAATTTCGTTCATGTACCAACGCTCTTTTGAGAAGATACTAAAAACCTGCATTATCAATTTTCAGTAAAATCGTCTGCATTGTATTAAATGAAATATTAAAGATATTTCTTGGAAAAGGCATTTCGACACACAAATGGGAATTAAAATTCAAATTGAGAAGTTAATTTCGAAAGGTTAGATGTCGATTACGACTTAAAAATATTTTCGATATCCAAATATACGGTTACACAGATCGTTAATTTTATTTTATTAAGACCAGAGAAAGCATATTAATTTTAAATTACAACTGCATGTTAATTTTAAATAGGAGTTTAAAGGTTTCTTTATGTTACCACGAACCAAGCTTTTATCAAATCTTGAAATGTCAGTCTGAGGTTTTTCTCAGAATGTTCATAAAAAGATGTATCATATTTCATCACGAAATTTAAAAACTTCTTTTCATTATCGAAATCTACTTCATTCTTTATGTTTTAACTTTATAAAATGAAGCATTTCCTAAATTAAATGCATTTATTGTTCATAGAAATATAATTTTTGTAATTGTAACCTAGCTTTTATTGGATTTTAAAAACACTCTCTTTTTACAGAGATAAGAAATGCAGACGATTTTTTTATAAAACAATTTATGACTACGTTAAATATTTCACTACATGTTTTTAATAACACAAAATTAACTACGAATGTAATGCATTTATTCTTCATTAAAAATTAATTTCTCTAACTCTAACCTTATTTAAATTGGCGTTTAAATTACGACTTCATGAAACATTTTACTTCATTTAAAAAAGCAGAAAATACAACTAGAAATGAATGCTTTTAATGCTCAGGGAAAATTTAGTTTCTGTAACTCTTTCTCAATAATTATTAGCATTTAAATACACACTCTGTTTACATAAATAATGAACAAGGACCTTGATTAATACAAGGAAATATTAACAATATACTAAACTTTTCACTACGCTTTTTTTAAAAAAGAATTCATTGTCTTTATTAATGTAATTTTATTTTCTTTAAGGCTTTTTAACATCTGTAATTTGAATTTCTGAAACTGCTATATGACAAAGTCAAAATTAGTCTTAATCAATGCATTAATGAAATTTGGGACAATCATGCTTGCCCATTCATTCATGAAATGATATTTTTTCATCGCGAAATCTTTTTGGAAAGGCATCTCTAGGTATTATTCTTGTTTGACTGTTTTTTATTCAGAATAGAGTTCGCAAATTAATCTTCTGTTTTATTTCTCAGACCTGCATATTGAATGCTCTTGAAAAACATACTGAAATCTGCAGTACTGATGTTATGTACCTTCTCAAATTTACAATAAAAAAATCAATATATTTATTACATACAAGTTCCAAGAATATTGCCTAAGGCAATATTTTTTAAATAAAATAGAAATGTGAGGATCATTACAATAGATTTGACATCGATTATTTCCCATAAATAAATATTATAGCTTAAATTTTATGTTTCAAAGAACGAAGAATGCAGTTCGAATATATTTAGAAGTTATGGAATGAAAAATATTTATGAATTTTTGAATTAATATTCAAAGATTATTTTGAATCACAAAAATATCTATTTATTAGCGTAATTTGTTTCAATTTTTAAATTAAATATCATCAGATTTGTTTCAGAAAAGTTAAAAACAGAATTTCAAGAATTATTTCTTTAAAATTTGGGACAATATTTTATTTTCCAGTCTATATTTATAATTTGTATTTCAACTTAATCAATCGAGACAGCTATAAAAGCAGTTTATCAAACAGTAAATTTATGCCTCGCAATTTTTAATTGTTAATAGTTTCATATATTGCCGGCCAGTTTTCAGCATTCTATAAAATGCCTAGGTATTCTATAGAATGGCGGATTTCATACATTGCCTGTAACATACACACATATTTTACAGACGACCACCTCTGCCTTCGTGTACTGGCACATTGACAGAATAGAAGGTGGTGTCCGAAGTAACATACATACAGAAAGGAAAATATTTAACTTCTTACAAGGAAACACCGGAAGCCATGGTCGCTGATTTTTTCAAATTCCGTATATTTATGGTAGTGCCTAATTAAAATACAGCATGCAATCCGCAAGTTGTTCAAAACAGTCATTGTCTAGAAAATCCCGAAAAGTTTAGCGGGTAGAATATTAAACAGTAGCAGAATACGTTGATGATGATTCGACATAGTTTAGATTATCTTTCTGCAGAAGACTGATACTATACACAGACGAATTTTTGAATTCACACTTTGCCACTGCAATATGAATTGAATTTTTTTCTATTAATTACAACCATCTTCCATTTGATCTGATTTATCCTCGGGAGAAGTCGAAGAACCAGGGATTGCCTTCATTCTCACGGAGAAAATATAAGTGTAGGTAGGATTACGTAGATTACGAATCTCTGACAGTAAACACTCGATCGCCGCTGTCTAGTGACTACAGCTGAGCGACCTGGATGTTATTCTACCCACTAAAATTTTTGAGCGATTCTCTCGAAAATGACCGAGTTGAACAACCTGTCTCTTGCATTTTGTATTGCCCTGTGGCACTATTAATTTGGAAAACCGGTGACCCGTCTACCTAGTGTTCTACTTGTTAGTCATTCAGAAAGTCTGCTTCTGCAATAGAAACTGATAATGTAATACCCTTCAGATGTAATTTATGGCTAATACTATAACAGAGTGATTCCTTCAAGATTAATATTCTTCGCAATTAAAGCTAAATAGAGCCACAATTACTGGGTTTACAGTGTCTCTTTTAGTAAACTGAAAAGAGTCAAACATCTCATTGTAGGTTCATCGGAAACGAGTTTTAAAAACTATTCTTGTGTCCTATCAGTCACCTCGACACTGCTTAAAAATTCTTAAGGTTATAGTTCCAGGGGAATGGAGTGGTGTTAGGCTATGTCCTACCACTCAGAACTACAGCAGGAAGCTTTTTTAAGAAGGTACTGAAGTGTACTTTATGATTTTTTAAAACAGACTAACTAATCGTTGAATAGGTGTTCCATTAGGCGTACCTTAAATATTTGAAATGAAAAAATTATTGCAATCGTTCCGTTATCAGTTACAAACCCAAATAACTTTTTCAGGCAACAAATGTCAGATATTCCACTATATCTAGGTAACATTGTCAGCTTTATCAAGGCACATAGAAATATTTTAAGAAATAAGCGATTGAAATATGCATGTCCTCTCTACATTCCTAAATCCTAAAGATTTTTGATACTTAAAAAATAACATTCTCATTTTAGAAAATGTAAAAATTATTTTGTTTAAACTGTATAGTCAGCACGGCAGTAAATATTCTGTTCCTCAGGCGAAGCACTTATAGATTAAACTGCACTGCATAAAAGAATAGAATCCAGATATCGTTTCTTAAAAAAATGCATACGTTCCACTTATTTTATTTAAAAAATATGTTTCTATGTGATGGTACAAACTTATAGCATTGGAAAATAGTTTAAGAAATTATTTATTTTTCTAAAACAGATTTATATTAGAGAACAAGAACAATTCTTATATTTATAGCTGTATTTGTTTCGGAAAGAACCTAGCGTAGAATACAGAAATATTAAGAAAAAGTTGAAGCAAACGTGAAGAGATGAATTATTACCAAGCTAATCAAGTTTAGTAATAGTTGTCCGCATTGAAAACTGCAGGCTGTAGAGGACACAGATTGTTGAATTTGATAGTACGAGCGAAGACACAAAATACCAGTGGAGCAATAAATTCACATTTATTTTGGCATATTTATTGACCCTGTGAATTATTTTTCAAATTTGCGGCACCAAATTTCGTCCGCTTGTCTGTAAACTTGATTGTTACGTAGTCACGACGAAAGGAGTCGTTCGATTTTCTTCGAATTGGGCGTATATGTTCCTTAAGTCATAAAAAATTATGTATGTCTAAGGATTTTATTATTCCCTTTCAAAATGATTGCGATTTTAATTTTTTAACAGTTGGCTCTGTAAAATCAAGCGATTAATTTCATTTATGACAAGATATTTAATCGTAATTTTGTCAACCTTCCAGCGGGCGCACTAAAATTTTTTATACGAGCAGGCGCGTATTGTACTTTTTATGACACATTGACGGCATTGATTTTCTTCATTTTTACTATGGCAGTTGTAAGTTATTTCATAATAGTAACAAGAGAAAACTCATTAACTAGAATTGTTATTAAAGTTTCATATTTCTGAAAATAATTGTAACCTCCGGTGCAAAAATTAGAATTTTGTTCATTAGATAACTGATCAAGTTCAATGAAACGCGTGAGCTTCACTCCTTTACTCATTTATCATTATTACGGTTCGCAGCCACTTACGTTCAGTTAGCCAAAGCCAATTGGAAGCTAATCGTAGACTTATTTCTCCTGACTTCGAACCCACCAATTGCAAATAACGCAAGGAAATGTGGGGTTGATATAAACGTGTTTTTCTAAAAACAAAAGCAATGTGGAAGAGAAAAAACGTGAACGATCGGGTCGTAAAAATATTTTGGTACTGTAACTTAAACTGATGGTACAAATTCATTTCGTTTATTCGCTGTTTACTGCTTAACAAAATCCTTCATATAAGATTAATTTTTCTTAGTTTTTATGAGATACTACAGGTAGCTTTAACAATCTTCATATCTGTATAGATAACCATTTGTTGAAAAGATGTCCAAACGCACGTCTTACATATAATAAAGTTGAAAGTAGTTAGAATGGAGGTCTGATGTTTAATTACTGAGGAATAAAGTTCGTGGACATGTTAGTCGAGAAATAGTAAAGGAAGCCAAAGCATTCTCTTTCTGAGATGTCTCCAAAATTTCAACAGATGAATGAAATGGGTGAAAGACTGTTGAAAGATTCCATATTAAATTTCTGGAAGGACCAAGAATGGTATTCAGAAATAATCAAATAGGCTTTAAAGACATCTGTTCCCAGCTGTTGCTAAGGTCAGTGTTTAATTGAATGCCTCTTAAAAAGTACGATAAAGGAGTACGAGTTTAAGAGGATATCAAAAACAATCCAAAATAAACTCTAATTAATTGTACCATTCCTGAAATAGACCCAGAAATGGATAGCAGTAGGTTTAATCCCATTCTTTTACTTGTGTGTAAGGTAATATGATTGATTATGAAATGAAATTCTTCAAATTTTCTCACACAAAATCAACATTAATATTTTCTATAGTACTTTTAAGGCTCACCGCATTTTATAAAGTTAAATTATTAATAAAAAGAAGCGCTTGAAGTTAAGAAATATTAAAAAATGAAGACAAACTTCTGAGTACAGAATCACAATCCTTATCATATTTTTAAAAAAATGAAAAAAAACTTAAATTATTTTTCTAAAGTAGTAAATATATTATTTTATTATTCCCAGAATACGCACTCCCATGTAATAACGTTTATTTCATCAAACAAATTGGAGGATTTCAGGAGGAAATGGATAGTACATTTTTCTATTTAAAAATAGTTTGAAAACTATTTTCAGAGAACATTTACATCCAAATACAATGTCAGAAACCTTGGTGGAATGGGAAGAAAAAAAATAATCATTCAATTTTCTAAATTAAATATCAAACCACCGATTGAAAAACTTAATCCTTTGAGAAGCATTCTGTTTTATATCCGTGACTAATTCGGTATTTTATGGATGATGTTCTCCTCTATAAATCTACTCTGGAAAATATGCGGACAGTAAAATGATTATTTTTTAATGTACTTTTACTTTTTATTATTGTACGCAATAGATATTTGCTATTTGCATATCTCCTCAGCTCATCACAACCAAGGGTTCACAGGATGGAAAATTCTCAGAATAAATGACGGGGAAAAAATCACATAATTTCAGCTATATACGTTCCTGAAACATATCTTGCAGTACATACTATCAATTATACTATAATAAGAGTTTTGTGACTTAATACATATAATTTGCATGGGATACATTTAAAGATTTACAGCTGAAATAAAAGGAGCACATACATTTTAGAAACAGTTACTCTCGCATATTCGTTTATTAAAATACATATTTAGCATGAATTTATCTGAAGAGGCCTATACAAGGCATTATTTACATTTCTCTGCTTGAAAATAATAAATGGTGACAAAAAGTATCTTTGTCCTACCATTTAGTTTCCGAAAAGGACGGCTTTTTTAGAAGTTACAGAATACTATTCGATGCCTTAATTCGAGCTCTCATAAACTTTTTTTAAAAAGTCATTTAAAAGGATATTGCTTAATACATTAGTAATGACAGATAATTAGAGTAAGTTTGAATTTGTTTATTACTCACAGAATGTTTCACTAACCTAATTCAGCCGCTTAAAATGAAGATAAATAATCTTTGCATTTTATAATGGAGAAGGCTAGTCTGCGTCTGTTGGCTTAAAGCTGGTCATTCTTATTCGGACGTCAATTTATTTTTAGGAATGTCACGAACACTGGTATCGAGATTATGGAAATGTTAGATTGCAATTATGCAATAAAATCCTTTGCAGCTTTGCCAGTAATATTTAAATAATTAACATTTTCGCCTCCAAAGTTTCTTTAATGTCTTCTGGAAACCTTTAACTTTTCAACGGATTTTTTAAAAGTTTTATTTCCCAATAAATCATTTTATTTTTGTAATGATTAACTGAATCGTTAATTGCTTTAACTTTTTATGAAATCTTTTTAATAGTTCAAATTTTCAATAAGTTTGTAATCCTTTTTTCACACCGAAATATATGCTGGTCAATTAAACGGCTGAAACTTTTGGGTGTTATCTTTTCCGCGTGTCCCCTGACTGGGAGATTTTTCTTTGTGTTTAGTTTATTCGCCTATCTGACACAACCCAAGGAGGTCGTGCGACTGCGAGGACCGGGCACTGGTGATTCATACATTTCGGCTCTCGCAGTTGCAGACGCATAGACGGATTGAAAAGAAGTATCTCCATATTCTGCATGTAATAGCAAACATTTTTGAGATGTTAACGGTGCTTAATTTTCAGATATTCGGCGAGATAAAAATCCGGGCGTGGTTGAACGCTTCGAGTAACAGTTCATTACGAGTAAGCTCGACGCCTATTTGCGCAAAATAAATGCCAAGAGGCACTTCATATTTTTCGTCATTATCACATAGATGAGTTCCGAAGAATTGAAAAGTATATTTAACTACAAGTAGTTAGTGAAGAAATTGCTGAAATTGATTAATGAACTCTAACAAATAATAATTTTGGACACTCAGCCAAAAATTGGCATAAACTTTTTCGTGGTTATAATTCTGTTTCGTGCCATGATAGAAAGATAACTAGATTACTCATCGCACTGATACTTTTCATGAAATCTCTAGAGAATTTAAATTTTTACACTTTAATGCATTCAAGTGTGTTTTGTCTTTCTAAACGCTATTAATCATAGAGTAAAACTTCGACGAAAGTATTTTTAAGTCTTAATAGCGCAATTGTGTCATTTTTAAAAGTCTGCAGCAAAAGTGTATAATTAATTTGATGTATGTAGTTGCATATTACTGGTTCTCTCTGTTATGCCATGTGCATCGGAAAAATTGGGGTTTTTTGTGTTATTTAAAATATTGTGTTGTGAAATAAAATCAAGATAAATATTTCTGTTAAAGTTGGCAAATTAATTTATATTAAATTTATAAATAAAAGCATATTAGTCAGGGATTAATGTCTCTTCTCTTTTTTCATATTAGTGCAATTTCGCAATATACTTGTTTTCAAGACTTTCTACCTCTATTGGCCATGTTTTCCAGATAGTAAAGAAAAGGTGGGTAATTATATCAGTATAAGTATAATTGCACTAAAGCCACATTTATTTCCTTCTCTTTAATCATTTGCACATCTTATATAATGTGCCTTGACAGAATTAAATTTAATTAATACTAGGCTCTAGGGTACGAAATTAATTCTTTATAGCTCTTTGATACGAATTTTCTATCAAATCATATGCAGAGAAAAATTCTGCCAATATAGCATCTGTGAAGTCCATTAGATAAATGTTAAAGATTGAAACATTTCCTTTAATATTGCAATAATAAATTTTTTTTTCCAAGAGGTTTTAAGCAGAAGAATTCTACATTTATTCGAACTCACTAAACAGAACTAGAGTCATTATAAGTGTATCAACTTATTGACAATATGAAAACCGGGAATATTAAAATTGAAGCCACAGGGCCAGGTTGTAGTTTATTCTGAACTTTAGTGAAGAAGTGTTAGAACATGAATTTCGCTTCTTTATATAATTTTGTGTTGCAATTTCCAAACTTGTGACATTCAGATAGCCCGTCCCAATTTTCAGGGGATCAAGACATATTTTCCTGCATTATATAGTGAATAGATTTAACACATCATGACATAGAGCAATAGGCGCTTTTCCGTGAGAGGCAAAATAGAAGAAAACAAAAAAAGAAAAGTTGCTGAAAGGAGTCGATACATATTTTTATTCGTTAAGGAAGTCTGCTCCTACATCAGAAAGTTATAATGGATATCCTATCAGTTACTGTCTATCAATAACTCTAAAAAAATTTCGAAAGATTAATGATTCTAGCAAATAGAATGAAATCAAACCGCACTTTCTCAGCTTTACATATGTTAATCTTAAAAATAAATTAAAAGAAATGAATATTTCTCAGGTGTTCCTTTTAAACTCTTCAAAAACTCTACAACAAAAATTTCTTTTTTAAGAAAATATGCACTGGTTTTCTCCTATAATCTAAAATAAAGAATAACTGTGTCGTGTAGTTGCAAAATTGGTTCTCTCTAATTTTTTTCAAAAATCCGAAAATGTTTAAAACCTGGCAGTATCCATGTTTAAAATGAGCCTGAAAATCAAGGTGTGCTGCAGAACTGGCCATTTCCACTAATATTTACGAATTTAAAACCAGCCATCTACAAATCTACCAGTTATAGCAGCTGTTGTTTCATGAAAAGTTGTCAACGCAGGCTTACAGCTGTTAATGTGAACAATGCGATAACTTTACTATATTTGTAATAATTTATTTATTTATGTATGAAAAAGGATGTGGATGGCAACTGTGAGACGGGAGAAGCGTAAAGCCCAGGCGTGCACTTTAAGTAAAGAAGACATACAATAAATCAGCGGTATTTTAGCCAAAACTGAACGCTATGATCTCTTTCATAAATATGCGCAGGTTCATGGAATTTCAATTCTTTCGGATTAAGAGTCAAGTATATGAGAAATAATAGCATTTACTGTATAACTACTATTATTATAGTGAGATCCTGGAGATCATGTGTCCATGAAAATGTGATTATTTTATGAATGAATCTATTTTTTATGAGATACCTCCTTATTTCAATAATATTTTGAGAAAATTATTATGCATCTTTTTTTCACAATTTGAAGTATTCATTTACATTTTAGATTGCAAAATTGGCTATCTCCAAAACAAATCCTTAAATAATTCTCCCCTCCACCTTATTCATGCCTCAATACCATAAACTGCACATTGAATCACTCTGCCTAAACGCTACAAATTCCATGCAAATTTTTTTAAATCTCATTTTGGATGGATGTAACAGAAATCCACTTTTCTGAAGAATTACCTGTTTTGGAGATGACCAGTTTGGCAGCTACACGACTGAACTTGTTGTTGAGAAATAGTAGTAATTGGTACAATTTAACATTACGAGTTAACCAGTACTCTGAAAGCTTAATGTTGTATCAGCTTCCCTGGGTGTTGAATGAATGAATGTTTGTTATGAAAATAACTGAAGTAAATTGGTTTCAAATAAAATTTAGAAATATTATAAGAATCAACCCATTCGAATTATTCCTGGAAACATTTTCAATAGGTTGGGAAAAAATCTCCTCTCTCGAAATTTATTTCGTCTTACTGCGGAAATGTTGCACTCAGTTTCAATAGTTCAATGTATTGCCAGAGAAAGATCTTTAATATTCTAAACATTAACAACAAAAATATGAAATGAAATGCAGCTTGCGACAACAGAATTAAGAAATTTAAAAGTTTTTTTCCTTTAGTAGAAGAACGTCCAGTCTGTACTCGATTTCCCGTCAATTTTTTTCTTGACATTTCTATTATCTGAGTTCTAACACTTAATTTCTTATATATCTGTTTAACATTTTCTGTGTCTAAACTTCTGCATCCATGCATAAATTGAAGGCATACACAATGGATTTCGGTACTGAAGTATTAACGCCACCGCAGCTACAGATTTGGCGGTTTTTGTACTTACGTATTAACGCCAATTTGGCGGTTTTTAAGTGCCGCCAATGCCACCGCAGCTACAGATTTGGCGGTTTTTAAGTGCGCCAATTTGGCGGTTTTTGTAAACAAGATTGCTCTTTATTGGCGCTTTACGCCAATCTGTAGCCTCGGTGGCGTTAATACGTAAGTACCTGGATTTCTAAGGGACCTTTTCGAAGTTAAATTAATGATGCCACAAAAAAATTATGTGCTAAAGCGAAATCAGACGGAAAACTTCATATTGATGAAAAAGGCAACCGTTTTGGGATGCCTTTTCAGGAAACACTAAACGTAACTTAAATTCCCGTCAAGCCTGAAATGGCATAACATTCTTCTTAAAATGCATTTCGATTGCATTGCATTTCTGAATGGCGAGACACGAAAATTTCTTCGGAAACTATTTCAGAGTGTCGAAAGTATCGAAACGCTTTTCTCAGATGTTCATGGTACTTTGGAAATACCAATTGCTAAAAATAAATTAAAGAATAACCCTAGTTTTCTAACATTATTTTCATCTAACTCAAAAAATCTACAATGGCATGGAAAGCTGAAGCAACGTTATATCTTTTAAGAAAAATGCCATGAATTTTTAAAAATTTCTAACCTACGAATAAGACTGCTATATACAGCTAAAACATTGGATTTAGATGGAGAGACGTCTGATGGCTTGAACATGATCAATCTCAAGAGAATTTTAATAAATGGTTATTTATCAGTTTGTCGAATGTTGCTACCGAGGTTATAGAACAGATTACAACAATAGACACTACTACCAGGAAAGTCATCCAAGAGATATGACACCAACAAATTACCCATACGTGGAATTCAATGCACGACGCCATATAGACCAGGATTGCTGCACTTAGCAGTTCATCAAAAGGCGAAAAATGGACTGAAAAAAAATGTTGCTGCGGTTCTACACAAGTTTCTTCACGTGCTTTAAGAGATTTTTCCTTCAATGATGTGTGGTCAGTTTTTAAACCGATGGTCTGTTGTTCTCTCCGGATGCTTAGGCACGGAGGAATATCCTTTTGAATACTGAATGCAGAGCAGACAGCGAAAGTAGTATTTAAGAACCTAGGTGATGCGATTAGAATAATAGTTTCAAGAAACTTATAGCTGAGAAGGGCTGCTACCGACGAAATTCCTCCTCTTTAAAAGCCAGATGAAGCCAAATCAAGTTCTGGACATTATAAGTGAAAGACTGGATCAAATACTCTTCACTGTTGAGATCTATTTATGAGTATACATGTCTGGCCTGTAGAAAGTCTCGTCACCTTATCACGATCCCACATTACGGCGGTCGTCCAAAAATAGTCCTCGTGTTTCTTCATATGGAACTTAAATGAAACTAAACTAAACTAAACCTACAGAAATTTAACAGACTCTGAAAAAATTTATTTTTATTATACCTAGAAATAGAAAATTGCCGAAGAATCATATAATACCTGTGCTTCAAGTGCTTCCACACACTTGCTATTGATGCGATTCTGCAATTATGCACATGCAAGATGCTCATTAGAGAATAGAAAAAATTCCTGATGTCCTTTATATTTTGGGAAAAGATTCTTCCTACAAAGCGGTAAATATACTGTATCACAGGAGGCGAAGATTTACAGTTTAAACAATACAGATGGCACGAAATATATGGAATCGTTGACAATTCAAACTACATGGAAATGCTTAGCAAAGCATTGCGTGTCTTTTTGCATTATAGAAGTGGTTTCCGAAACTGCTCTTGAGTCTACCAGTCAGACTTGCAAAAACAATGATTCTTGACAGATACTGAAGCTTCCGCTGGTAATTAGCAGCATTAACTAAAAGTTATAATAATTGTTTAAAAGGTGTTCCGAAGAAATAACTTACATATAGGAATCGTAAAGTAAATTGTAATCGCTCTGACATCGCTTACTTCCCGAAATATATTCTCTGTATTATAAATCACCAGCATGACAGAAAGGTGAATGCGGTTTGAATTTATTGAAATAAGCAAAAGCACAACTTCCTATTTATTTTGAAATTAATCATACTTATATAATACTAAAATTAATAAATATTAATAATAAAATAAAGCAAAAGTACCAATATACAAATTAATTGTAAAATTATTGCTGAAAGATGATGTTTTTACAAGATTACAAAATCTGATGATCAACTAAGTTTTTATCGAATTTTAAATCGCAAATTTCTAAATATTTTTATGAAAGGTTAAGAAATGAACTTTCATATCTGTTTGTTTCATGGTGAACCCTTTGAGGAAGCCTTTTCTTTTCGGCCGTTACTTAGTGCTTGTCTTTTAACTTTTTCAAGGGTAAGGCAGAGCTGTATTTTTATTTCTTAAAAATAAAACTGTATATTCCAGGACATAATTTTAGACGATATATTAAAGAAAAAATCTCATATCATTAATAAATTTCATATCTGTTGCTGCTATAAACTGGGCTTTCATCAAAAATCTTTGATTGAGCGATTTCCTTCATTTTTTCTCTTGCTTAATTTTTTTAAAAAAATGTTTGAAATATTTTACATTTTTGAAAGAATTCAAGTAAGCACTAAGCTCCGAATCTTCTGGGAGCAGAATTCCTTGAAATTCGCGTTTTCAAAGATTAAACATTGCAAATCTTACCTTTATATTATAAAAACTTAATGCTGAATATCCTATATATGTGAAAAAACATGTTCTAGAAAACAGCAAAGAGTTTAATACACTTATAATAAAGCTTGATTAGTTTTTTATGGCATAATTAATAGATTGTGATTAAAGGGATTTACTTATTTTCAATAGCTAAGATAGTGAATAACCAATGCATTTAGAAATAATTACCGAAAAATTATAATAAAATATACGATTTTTTTTGTAAAGAGTGAAATTCTGAGGCTCTTGCGGGAAATAACTATGAAGGGCAAATTTCTCAAATAAGAACAGCAGTGATATGCTAGCCAATAGACAACTTTTACCACCTATTGCTATTTGATAGGACAAGTTTTAATTTATTTGCAATGTTGATAACATATTTGAAAATGTGTTCAAAAAATAAAATTTTTGAGCTCTTGCAAGCAATGAAGATGAAATGCAAAAATTCAGAAAAAATTAACATTGATATGTTAGTCAATAGGCAACATTTACCGTCTAGTGCTAATTGATCGGACGACTTTTGATATTTTCGCTCCACCCTACTACGCTCTTCTGACAACGTGTTTACAAATTTTCGGAAGCTATTTAAAACTCCTCCACTGGTACAGCTCTCTATTCCCGTGTCACAGCAGCTGGAATGCGCGTAATGTCTGCAACTCTTCCCCCTTTTAGATTCACTCTAAGTTTTGGAAACAGAAAAAGATCGGTGTTGGCAGGTCTGGGTAATAAAGATGATAAAACAGTTCAGTAAGACAATGTTGAGCCAGCAACCGCTTTACAAGAGTAGCGGTTTGCGACCGTGTATTATCGTGCAAGAGAAACTTAGAGCCATGATGTTTCAGATGTGGCCACCCTCTCCGATACTCGTCCACGACACTTTCACTCTCGTCACTAAACTTTTTAACCCTCTCACACAAAGCGAGACGGTTTCGGGCGGTCCAAAATCTGCTCCTTATCTGCGGCGAAGGTCGGTCTGAGGCGGTTGAAATCTTTTGAGGGGGGTGAGCTTCTGCGTCCGCTTCAGAGAGAAGCACGGTAGGGGGTTGAGCTATCCTTGACAACCACAGCCTATTTCCGTACGCCTTAAGGGAAGGTTATAGAAAGGATGGGTTTGTGGGGTAAGTGACCACCCAGGTTGGGAGAGTCCACTTCGCACAGTATCCTCTCAAAAGGCCAGGCTTTAAAGGGCTAGAAGAAAATGTTTCCTTGGTATTAAAGAGTTAAACCACACGTACACTCTTCCCGTACCAGCGCCATACGCCCGCGTTAGCATTGCATGACTTTTTCCTGCTGTTTTATCTAATTTGTACAGATATTCAAATTGATTATTTGCTCCACAAAATTGCATTCCACAAAACCACCTCACATACAGCAGTCAATAATAAATTTTGTCAATACTCACAGGCGCACGAAACCACTTATTTTTAAGGTATGTGACTACCCTAAATTCCTCGTTTTGCAGAAAATTTTCGAAATTTGTTTTATTTGTTCATTTTATAGGTAGTACATTTAGGTATATAAAAATGCTTTATTTTTGTTTCTACTATAATTACAAATAAAGTTATAGCATAAAAAATAACCGGAAGTGACAATTCTGATACCGGAAGTGGCAATTGAAAGAGCCTTAAAAATACAAACAATTAGTTTGAACAACTATATTTAAATTCTCAAGCAATATATTGTCTAAAAATATAGATTTAAGCTTCCATTTCTTATTTTTATTGTTTTATTGGTTTCTGGCGACGCTTTTTTTAAAAAATACAACACAACAGTAAAAATTATTTTTTTGGCGCTCAATTATAATTTAATTCCATTTATTTTGAACTATAAATATTATTAGGAAGAATATTATAGCAAGGTAATGTTCATGTCTTGAATTGGATGGCTATGAGTTTTAGTGCTTAGAGGAATTTAAAGGAACATAGACTTCATCAATGGTAAATCAGATGGGTAATGTTCATGTAGCCTCCATAATCTTCATAAAAAGCATTTTTGTTCGAGTTCAGAGCGGTAGGTCAACAGAAAAACGGCAACCCAGTATAGTAAATGTTCCTTAAGGCTTTGTTATGATTTTTCGAGTGCATTGGTAATGAAAATTGCTAAAAAATAAGTAAAGATTAACCCTAGTTTACTACCTTTCTCTCATCTAACTCGGAAATCCTACATACGAGTACAAAACTTATCTATATATCTTTCAATCAAAATGCCATAAAATTGTAGAACAAGGTTTATACGATCAGTACATTGAACATGCATTTCAATAGAGAAGGTGATTCTTATAGAAATATTACTAACAAGACATCGCAAGCCAGTTCAGGTCCAGCAATCGAACAAGTTTTTGACTTGTTTACAAGCTTACAGAGGAAACACTATTAGAAAAAGACTTAGAAAAAGACTATTGACTAGACTTTCTATTGAGATAAAACGGATTTTGCATCTTGAAATGGTACTTATAGTTCAAACAATCAAACTGTAGAAAGACACAAATGTCTGTTCTATTTTACCTTAACGGTTAAGAAGAAAACAACTTGATCTGCGGAAAAGCAAATTATGATTTATTCAGAAGGATAATGCCTTAGCCCACAATTAAATACGTTTTTGGCAACAGGAATCTCTATCGGTGAACATGCAATGTGTTAAATTGATCAAGCCCTATGTGATTTTTTCTTTATTTCCTGAGCGCAACCCAGCGCTTAAAGAAACTAGATATGAGACTGTGAATGTAATGAATGCAAAAGCGACGGAGAGGACGAAAGGGTTTTCAGGATATTGACCCAAATCCTGATCCGATATTTCGAAAATTCTTATGGAGCAATATAGGGACCTAGGAAGCGGGGCGGGGAGGGGTAAAGTAAGAGTAATTATATCAAATTTGTAAAATTTGAAAATAAAATGTTTCAGATTGTGTGTCTCGTTATTTCTAGTGAAACCTCGTATGGTGTGCGAAAGGAAATGTTTACAGCTAAAATTGTATACTGCAACTATATTTTCGAAATCTGATAAACTTATGCCCACTTATATGTTTGAGAAAATTTGTCTTTAGACATTAATGAAAGTTCTTGGAAAAGACCACGAAAAGCGACTCTAGACATTTTAAAGCATTGGTGTTCCAATGTCCGACTAATTCATATATGCCGCCAATGCATTTTAAGAAAACACTTAAACACGCAATGTAAATCTTCAGCAAATTTTTCTGCCTGAATAACTGAAAATTTAAAGATATTTCTAGAAAAGGCATTTCAACACGCAGATGGGCCTTATAAATTCCAAATATCAATTTAATTTCAGATGGTTTATAGTCGATTAGAACACAAAGATATTTTCGGTATCAAAATGAAATTTTTCAAAGTATGTTAATTCGATCTAAATTTTATTGATAATTATTACTCATTAATTTAAACTAAAATTAAAAGCATTTCTTATGTTACCCCAAAATATGTTTATCAATAAATTTTTAGTCAATTTTTGTAATGTTTTTCTGGGTTTTCATTTGAGAATGTTCATCAGAACAGATAAAATGTTTATTTCACGTAATTTAGGAACATCTTTTCAATTTCTCTCTCATAATCTTTATTCTTTTTATTTTAACTTTATCAAGTGAAGCAGCTTAAAATTTAGTTATAAAATAGTGAAGTCAAGTCCGCATGACTCTGGAAGACATTATTTATTGTAAGAAATATTGAGATCTCTCAGGAAGATTTACTATATCAAACACAAGTACATATTTCGAGAACAGGTTTAACCCTTCATACGACGAATTAATTTAGTAGAAAATGTGTAGTTTTATTTTTCATTATTAAATAAGTTTCGATGTAGAATAATTTAATTAAAGATGGACAATTTAAAATATTAATTAAAATATCTGCTTTCTGCTTTCAGCTCTCTACTACTTCTTACAATTAGTACTATACTCTTCGTCATCTTGTAAATAACGTGTGAATTTATGGTCATACTACAAATATATAAGTGTGATAAAATTTCTGCTTTTAAATTTCTTCAAGAAATAAAGGTTTAAAATCACTTGCGAACAGCATTAAAAATTATGATATAACTGTGTTTTCGAAATTCAGTACAATCAGGCTTTTATATTCGTTTATGTAATAATACATTTCTTCATCATGAAATGTTGTTGAAAATGCTGTGCAAGGTATAATTCCTACTTTAAAGCTTTAAATTCAGAAAGAATTTACAAAGCTTACCCTCTGTTTTATGATAAAATGAATTTTATAAGTAATTTTCAAATATTATTTCTAATTAGAGCAATATCTATTTATTAATGTTATATTCATCAAATTACTTATCGAATATTAGCAGCTTTGTTTCGAAATTGTTAACAACAGAATTGCAATATTTATTCGACAAAAACTTGGGACATCAATTTATTTTTTAATTCTCATTTATAATTAGTATTTCAACTAAATAAATAAAGGCAGCTTTAAAGCCAGTTTATAAAGCAGTAAATTTGAACTCTTACGAATTTTAAACGCATGGTGAAGATTTACAACTGATAATCAGAAAACCTGACTCACGCACACGCATAGAGAATCATTTTTAAATCTGAAGTAGTCTTAAAACTGATCTCCTCCAGCAATCTCCAGGAGGATACGGTGGCGACAGAGTCTGGGTTTGTGCCGGGAGGGTCACGGGTTCAACACTCCATTCCACGGTAGATGGGTGTTGTATACGGGCCTGCAGAACGTTAAAATCCGTTTTAAGTAAAACTGTGGGAATTTCAAAATGCAAAAATTGCTTACTCAGTTGTCGTCCTCCTCATCCAAGATTGGGGCGGAACTCAAAATTACGATCTCCGCCCCAAAATAGAATTCTAGTCACTTCCACCGGGACGTCATTAAAACTAAACCAAATAAGCAGATTCTAATATGAATGTTCTTTGCCTAATTTTTCTTGGCATCATCTAGGAAATGTATGGAACTCTTTTTACTTTTTCGAAAGAAATTGGGTGAAAATAGAGCACCGACTTCGCTTATGGCAGAAGTCTTTGTTACGCATATTGGTGGATTTTTTATTTCGAATATAACTATTTTAATGAAGGAAATTGAAAGGGGATTAATTCAACAATCTATAATACATTTCTTCAATGGAAACGCAGACTGAAATCATTTGATATGACATTGTAGTTCTAGACTCAGACTTCAGAATCGTTGGAAAACTGCAACGAAATTCATTTTTCAGGTAATTTAGGCACCCCCTTCGAGGTATTCGTTTCAAAAGGTATATGAATGCATTTCAAGTTCAATCTCGGAGGAAAACCGAATTATCTTCTTAAAAAGCCGTTCCATTAGGGTGCTGAGTGGTAAGTAAAAAATATTTTGGAACCTTTTTATTCATGCAATAAAGATATTAAAAGCTTTAATCATACTTTTCAGCTAACTTAATAAATAAATGGTAATTTTTTTTCTAGCACAGGAATTATAATTTAAGTTTTCAGAAATCTATATAAAGCTTTATAGATATTGGAACAAGACCTCTTTATGCAAAGCAGAAGGAATGAAGTCAAAATAAGTGATTTTAGAATTCATGAATACAGTTGGTCAAGAATGGCAAACATGCAGTTTTTTTAGACAAAATTAAGTCTGTAGGGATGATATTTTCAAACGCCCTTCGAACAATGTTTTAAAATATGCCATAAGAATTGAAAATGGCTGATCACGTCTTCGGATTGTATCAAATTGTTACTTTATCGACTTGGGAACGGAATCTGACATAGCTGACATATTCGTAAAAAGTCAGATAAAGGCCATATACATGCAAAAACATGAGATGTAGATCATTGTATATCCATATACGTTCACAAATGTTAAAGGTTACTCATTGATATAGAAACAAGTCATTTTTGTAATCGAATATAGACTCGCAAATAGGAGTCTGACACAAAGGATTATTTGTCAGTGAATGCAGTAAAGTTAAAAGATGAACCAAATAAAACGCACAGTACAGATTGAAAAGAATATAAACTTTCAATAGCACAGCACTCCAGTTGCATTTATAAAAACATGCGAAGTGCGTATCGCTTCAAACGTCACGTCCTTTAAATCTTGAGAATATTAAAACTTTGTATTTCTTATAGAGGATACACAAGTGTAAAAATTTCGAAATGCTGGCCAATCAAGAAGTGAGTGAGAAATCGATTACAAATTAAATTGCATATTTAAGAGCTTGAAACCCAGTTAAGTGTAATAATATTTATAAAAGTGAAAGAGATCATATCATTTATTCTTTAAATATGAAGCAAATTTCTTTTTATTTCAGAGATGCAATCCAATTAAGGGAATAACGAAGCTGCCATAAAAAATAGAAAAAAAAATCTTAACTTTCTAAGATACACGCTTTTGAGGATTAATCCTGTTTGACATAATATAATTGGTTCTAGCAATCCATATAATTAAATGTACAAACTAACAATTGTTGCTTAGTTTTTGAAGTGAGTATACGTTATTTCGTGTATGTACTGCAATTTGCAAAAAAGTGCATTCGTGTCCGCACATCTTAAGATCTAGTTATTTCTAAATTTACCAATGTACAAAGTTTCTTATGTATATTATTTCATAAAAAATCTAATGACAGATTTAGAATACAAACTGAATTTATTCTCAGCATAAAGCTGTTAAACTGGGGCAAATGATGATTGTAAAATTTGCTGTATAAACTAGTTTATTTATATATAAAAATAGTACACCTTATTAATATTGACGTGATCAGTGTTTATGTCATAAATTCAAATAATATTATTATTTTTATTGAAATACGATGTTGTATAGATAATGATGTATTCTGTCTGATAGAAATGACATTATAGCACAAAAAAGCATTCTCAAGTGAAGAAAATCCCAAATAAAGAGGTAAAAATGTGTGCCAGGAGAGGGACTCCAACCCCCGAAGCACTCGGCGAATCAGATGATCAGAAATCACTGATGTATATCACACACAATAGACATTTCATAACATACAATTCGTTTTACATTATTTAAACTAAACCTAATTTTGCAAACACGAATATTTACAGCAATCGAAGCCAGTTTTGTTTCTCCAGACGAGACATTACACTCAACAGGTTGTGCGATACACATCAATGAGTTTCACAGATCCGATGCCATAGACACTCGGCAACCCAGGAAAGAAACGTTGACAAACTTTGATAATGAATACAATTCCATTACATTTTACCATGTTTCTACGGCAAGTTGATACTGAATTGTCTGTTGCATTTTTACAACAGATTAAATTAGTTGATTTTTGGAAGGACTAGAATCAATCGTATCTATATTATAACTATATTATTCCACATCTAACATTCCAGAAAAAATAGATTCTAAACAGTTATTTACAACGCATTTTTATCAGTCTACTGAAAATGTAAAGTTTGCTTTTTTTAATTATTTCTAAATTTTAGTTTATAATTCAGTATAATAAATATTATGGAAACCCAAAAATTTTCCGTCTCAAATTCTCTACCAGGTGGCGTTACTCCTATGCAAGCAAAATGTAATTAAATTAATCGAATAACTGATAATTAAACACTTACTTTTAAGTGCCCCAAACGTTTGTTTTTGATGCGGAGTCCTATTTAACATTTTCGTATCCGCCACGTTTCATGCGGTGTGGCTGATATGAAAATATTTTTAGATATGAAATGTTTGTAATTTTGTTATTCATGCAATTGTACTGCTTTATTTTTGTAACTTTGCACTCCATTCAATCTGAAATGTATATTTTATCTGTTCTATATTGATCTTTTATTTAATTCACCGAAAAAGAGCATTTGCATTCCAGACCCCAAGTTCGATTGCAAAAATAACTTGTTTCTATATCCCTGACAAACACTTAAAAATTGTAAATGACTTTTGGACGTGCGGAAGCTCTACAATTATTTATTGTGTTACTGATGTAATCTAGGCCTTCTGCAGTACTAAATAATTAATTTTTTCTTACATTTCCACTGGCATAATCTAGGAAATAGAATGAAATCGTTAAGTCAAAGAAAGAACTTCAAATGTTCTGGGAGAAGAAGTTTTAAAGAACTCATCTGCGGAATTCATTTTTCAAAACCTACTTTTCCGTTAACGGAATTGGGAATATTTTAAAAACATTTTTTTTATTTAAGCACCTTTTGAAGAGTTTTCAAAAATCAAAACCATGGAATTTTCAATTTCCTTGTGAATTTCTACGTTTAAGACTCCAAAATTTTTTAATGTTGCAATCGCTGTATTCCAGATTCTTCAGCAATTCTTGATTGCATAATGACTTAAAATATAGCAAATAATTTCTATAATGGCATTGTCTTGT
>BGPR01021674.1:0-26214 GCA_013235015.1 Araneus ventricosus
ATCTATTGGTTTAAATCTTATATTATTATACCGATCTGTTGGTTTAAGTCGGAAACTATGTTACCGAAAAATTCTTATTTCATGATAAAAAAAAAGTAAAATCCGATTTCATTTTCATCCTTTATGTGCAAACGGCATTTTTCTATTTTCATTCGTTTGCCAATTATCGATTTTTAAAGTAACTCCAGACTTTTAAATCAACCTGTGTTTTTAATCCACTACCGTCAAACAAAGTTTAGTAAATTCTTGTTACGCCATTCCTTTTGGGATGCACGTCATGTAAACATTTGAATGTATAAGTTATTTTAATAAGTATCGTATGACTTATAAAGGAATATAATTAAACAAATAACTGTACATTATATTATAAATTACAACAATAATATAATTAAAATTACAAGGATAACTGCTGTATTTTCAATCCACACTTTCTCTACAATAATCATTATTCTGGTACTCTTTCGTTAATTTAAACTAATTCACTCCTACATCAAACATCGTAGACTGAAACTAAATTGCAATATTTATCAATAAATTGCTAGGAATGATAATGGAATTCTGTAATCATCATAATAAATCACTTTCAGTAACGATGCAAGCTTATTATAAATGCACTCAAAACGGAATCCTGTAATCATCTTTTCTCATGTTTTTCCAATTTATTATTATAAACTAGTAGTGTGGCTCGAATTTCGGAACATGGAGAAAATCTACTTAAAACCGTTAAAGCTACAAAGTTTATCATCACTTAGGAAAACTTTAAAAGTTTTGACATTAGGATACTGTTTAAATACAGGGTGTCATGAATTATTGGACCCATTTCAAAAATTATTTTTTTTAAAAAACCTACGATGTAGCAACTTCGTATTTTTTTAAATGAGAGAGTTTTTAAATGAGACAGGTGGTTTTTTTTTTTGAAGATAGGTAACGCGCCGTTACTGCCGCACTAAATTTGCTTAATCCAACGCAAGTGTCAAAATGGCTAACGTGCAGCAAAAGGCACGTCTCTGGTTCCACAAAAGCAAATCAATTGTAACATTTCAAATGATTATTCGGTTAGAATATCGAAATTATTAATCTCCAAATAAGAACTTCACCAAGCGTTGGTATGAGAAATTAAAGGGAACAGGAAATGTGCGTCAGTGAGGGAGCTTTCACTCCTTAATTGCTCATATCACCGCTTAATGGCGTTCTTACGCGGAGACGGACAATTTCGATACTCTAATTGAATAATTCTGGAACTGTTACAATTGATTTGCCTTCGTGGTACCAGAGACGTGCCTTCTGCTGCACGTTAGCCATTTTGACACTTGCGTTGGATTGAGCAGATTTAGTGCGTCCGTCACGGCGCGTTACTTATCTGAAAAAGTTTATTGCCTACTCTCTCATTTAAAAACAAACGAAGTTGCTACATTATAGGGTTTTTTTTATTAAGTTTTGAAATGTGTCCAATAATTTATGACCAGTCTGTATATAGCATGAATTTAAATCGCAGATTAACTCCGAACTTTCTTTTTCAAACATCTGCCGCTTCATATAAAAGTAGTTTCGTGACCCACTTCCGTCTTGATTTCTCAAAAGTTGACGATTTAATTTAACATCAGTTTTTATATCAATTAGTGATCATTCACGATCGAGATGTTGAAAACCAGAGTGGACTAACCCACAATTTTCACTACACTGTGCGACATAAGCATCATGTTTTATAAATATTGATAGTGGAACATTTGACAATTTTTGCTGCCTAATGAAGGAGAGCTTTTGACTCACTCTGCTTTTGAAAGAAAACACGTTTTCCATTTTAATAGGACTTCTAACTCATTTTAGTGAAAATTTTGGATTGGCTCACTCTAGCTCGTAACACCTCATTTATTATCCTTATGCCTAACCCTAGTTTCAGTTACCTTTTTCTGATATTTAGCAGAAGAAGTAGTCGAAAAGTTCTCAGCCTAGGTGAGAAAGAGTCACAAGCCCCTAAATAAAATCACATGCGTTTTCAAACGTTATACAAATAATGTGAAGAGTGAATTACTCTAAAAAATTGATATAGAGGGCACATAAATATGATCCTGTTCTATTTCGATCAATTAAAAAGTATTTATTTGCTTTTAAAATTAAAGAAACATTTAATCAGATAGATCTCATATTTTCGATTCTACAACCAGTTTTGTAATGAGTCAATTCACGTCATTTCTGTCACATGGCAAGTATTGTTCAGCAACGGATTCCGAGACTACCACTTTGGGACGATTTTACACCGGAAAAGGGTGTCAGGCAATGAGTCATATGAGCGCATTTCCGGAGTTCTTTGTTAGATCATTCTCAGTAAAATGTAAGCATCACACTTCCATTCTTCACTTTCCCCCTATTTTTATGAAAATAACTCCGCCAGGCGCATGCGCAAAAGCGCGGAGGGTTTTCCGAATCCGTTGCTAAACAGTATACTTGCGCATGTTATGTAACGTCTGAGAGCACTTTGTCTTAAGCTCTGCTGTGACGTCATGTCCCTTTTCCACTTTCAAAATGCGCAATGAATTCCAAAATTAAATTACGGCGCATTTGACGACTATCAAGTGAGCATGGCATCGTATGACAATCACGAACATCAATGCAAATAAACTGAAATTTTATTTGTCAGTACATTTGAACTAGTGATGCTTCAGGTTCTAACGATGGACATCATTGTCAAAAAAATTCATATTTTCCTTTACAGAGCATTAACATAGCAAACTGGATATGAAACATATTTTATGTATGACTCTATATAATTATTAGATTATAAAAACTTGAATTGACTTTAAAAGCTCTGACTCGATCATAGAAAAAATTACAGAATTTTAGGTAGATTCCTTATAGGAAGTCTACCTATTGCAATGGTTCTCATGACACGACTTTCGGAAAATTTCTGCAGATCTTCATCGATCATGACCCCTAGAACCCAAAACCATCCTTCGTTAAAAAGTTTATATATAACGCTTTTTCCCATGTTATCTTGTGAACACGATAACTGGAGTAATTTTGATGTAAATTCAACCAGCTTGGGATATGTTGTAAGAATAGTGAAAATCTCGGTCGAGTTCGTAGATGGGCTATCCAGCTCAAAGGGGGAGGAAATGGTGGGGGGTGGAAATTTTCATTTCTCTATTAATCCTTTATAATTGAAAATAGAAAGAAAATTCAAATTAGGCGAATTATCGCCTTATCATAACAAACAATTTTTGTATTTACACTATTTCGATACCTACAAATGCTTAGAAGTTATGAGCTGAAAAGTGATTTTCCCACCCTTCCCCTGCTTTCCCCTAACTTCAAGTACGTTTTAACCTATGCATGTTACCCCTTGTTGGAAAGCTCTCGTCATTTGCAGTCTCTTCCACCTGCTTTCATTCTTGCAGCTCTAATCCTTATGAGAATAGAGGGCGAAATGTTCTTTTCCGTATTAGTATTAGTAGAGACGATACATCTAACGCTTTTGCCCATGTTATCTTGTGAACACGATAATTTATTTTGAAAGTTTTTTGACAGCAAGAATTACAGCCACATTCACTCCCACTTTTTATACGCTAAACAAGCTGATATACCTGGCTTTGCTCCGGATTAAAATGCTTTCATGTCTAATATTTCTAATGTAAAAACTACTGTTGTATAAAAATTATAATACACAAATTTTTTTTCTTATCTGAAACGTTTTTAATTAAAATGGGAATATCAATTGAAACAAACGATTTTTAAAAACAACCGTTTTCTCCATAAATTATTAGTTGTTATATGGCTACTTCAAATTTTGTTAACAATTACTAAAGTAAAAGAAAGATTTCAATGAATATGTTGAAACAATTAAATTAACTAGGTAATTATTCATCAATTTAAAGAATGAAAATAAATCAATCATTAGTTGGTCCCGATATAAATTGTTAATCGTCTATTTTTAAAATTTTCTTTCAGCATTCGTCCAGAATTCTGTAAATGTATTCTGGCAACTATATATATATTCGAATTATGCTTGTTCTTCAACAATAAAGAATATTATTGCGAATTCCGTATAAATTAATTTAAAAAATATTAAAATGAGAGAAACAAATTGTATGGAAATGAAACTTTTGTCCAAGTTTTGTCATTTTTGTTGAAGGTGTAAAAAATAGTTTCGTGAGATAACGTTTTCCAAAGATATCGCGGAAAAACGACTTAATTTTTAATTAACTGAAATTTTAAGTAACTTTTGGGCTTTGAAAATTTGAAGGGGAACTTTCTCTTGCCTTAAATAAAAAGTGTGCTAACTCTGGTTGAAATCAGTCCAGTGGTTTAGGAGGAGATGTGGAACATACATACATAGACACAATAATTTTTATTTAAGTTAAGATAATTATTAAATAATTACAAGATTAAGATTGCTGGCATATACTATAAGCCATAAAAGAGGTTTTAGTGAAGATATCGTCAAAATTAATTAAGTATTTAATTTTATTTAAGTAAATAGTTAATTTTAATTCATCAAACAGTTAATTTTAATAGTTAATTTGCCAGATTACTTTAATTTGATATTTAACTAAACATGGCTGCAACAAAATTTGTTTAATAAATTTAATATAAAATAGCCATAAAAGATATATAAGAGTTCTCTTTATCCTTTTTTATATAGAAAAACATCTAATTAACTTTAAAATTGTTTGGGGGGGGGGTTCTGCCTGAGTATTTGCTTTTAACTGATTTAAATTTTCCTTTCAAAATGGCTGCATTGATATCTGTTTGCGTTTTTTTTCGTCGAATTGAGCGGACTGTATTGATTATTTATAATGTACTATTTATTTACATATATACAGGTTGTTCCAATATGTACAGATATAAATTCAATGGCTGCTGCCTGTTGGCATAAGTTGAATATGCTCATGCAAGAGCCAGTTGCGAACAATAGTAATAAAATTGAACATGGTAACTGCGATGTCACACATGAAGTGAATGCATTGTGAACTACTAAAACAATCTTGAATATGTATAATCCAATGCGTTACTCGTGTGGTAGAGTAGATATGCGTTTCAGTATCTAATAAAAACATGATGTGAAATACATAGGCGAACTCCAATGCTCATACCACGTGCAGACATGAAAACCAAACAACTTCTTCTAATTCTGACAGACATGCAGGATGGCGGCGTCAAAGGGTTGCTATAAATTAGAAAAGGAGCCAAACTAGTAGTTGGAGAGAACAATATCCTATGCTTTAAACACACGTATTAAATTTGGAACTTACAATGTTTAATAATTTTTTATTTTCTTCTGTGTTAAGAATTTAGTGGCTATTATCTCTGTAACCAGGGGGTTCTCTAAATGAGCCCATTCTAGTAATGTTTAAATGTTTCATGCCATGTGATTTTAGCATATGACAAAGCAACGTTCGCACAATTATATGGTAACTTAGATTAAATAAACTGATTTTTAAATCTAGAGTAGTTCTTGATCCGTGTCAAGTGGCAATTTCTTGCTACTGTTTCAGATAGGCTGACTTAATGTTATCTAGGAGATATTTGCACTGCTGAGTTGTTTATTTCTTTATGACTCCTACCTGTTGAATGATTATGTGTTGAGATATAAAAAAAATTGACCAATGTACTGACCGAAAAATCTATCATAACTTTTTGGAATGAAAAATGGAATGATAAAACCTTGATATAGTAAAAAAATTAAATGTCATGTGAAAACAGAATCATAGCGTAAATACTGCAATGTGTAGAAACAATAAAGTCATTGGCAATGTCTGTATTGATCAATATGTAATATTTCATTATTTTTGTAACATTAACGTAAAGGAATCTACCTTTGCCTTCAAGCTTGCCGAAAAGGGATTTTTTTATATTTAAATCTGTAATAAGTCAAAGCAGCAATTAATTAAAAACACAAAAATCACTTGGACACGCTTAAATATCCTAGGTGTGCTTTATGTTCATATGTGCAACATGTTCCTATAACAAAGGTTCTGACTCGAATATAGAAAATTACAGAATTTTTGATATGTAAATCTGTAATTAAGTCAAAATAGCGGTTAATTTAAAACACAAAAATCACTTGAACACTCTTAAATATCCTAGGTGTGCTTTGCGTTCATATATTCAACATATTCCTACTATAACAATGGGTCTGACTCAAGCATGGAATTACAGAATTTTTGATATGTAAATCTGTAATTAAGTCAAAATAGCGGTTAATTAAAAACACAAAGATCACTTGGACAATCTTAAATATCCTATGTATGCTTTACGTTCATTTACGGAGTGAAATAACAAAAAATGTTCCAAACAGAATGTATCATATAATTAGGAGGGGGGAGTAGTTAAAGACATAATTTCCTTCAGTTACACCGCATAGAGAAATTTAATTTCAAGCAAAGATCTCTAAAAAATAGTTTATTCAAATTCATCCGGTAAGATATTGCAAATTATTATTATCATTATTTCAAGAAGAAGGAATATTTTCAAAACTGAAAGTAGGTATTCATCAAAGATTTTCTTTGTTTTTATCTCTTTCTAATACGTGACTAAAATCAGGGATTTCTGACAGTTTAATAGAAATATAAGCCATTTGTATTCAAAGTGGAAACTGATAATGACATCTCCAGAATGTCAACATGGCGAAATTTCTGTGGCATTCCGCCTCTTCAAATTCCGAAAATAATTTTCACTTGTCAACAAAAGCGAGCACGCCAAATGGGGAGGAGGGGTATATTTTCTCAAGAATCATCAAGAGGATGTGTGTCTTATTAGCGATGGCATTTACATTTGTAATTATGGATTGTTTCTGGAACAGTAAACTACTAGTAGAAGTGGAAGAACAAAGAGAATTTCAAGAGCATTTTTTCCACTTTCGTTGTTCTATGCTTTCTAATCCAGAAAACCCAGCGTTTTCTATTGATTTAAAAGACGAGAGAAATTTCATGGTTGGTATGTAAAGTTCTTTTGAAAGAAAATTATGTTTGGAGCTGTAGAATGGTATTTTCTGCTGCATGTTTTTTGGATGTGTTTTTTCTGAGCATTTTGGGAAAGATTAATTTCGATCACTTTTGATCACTTCATGCTTTTTGTACATGTGATTTGTTTATGCGTAGGAAACTTCGAATGCTGAAAGTCAAGTCGAACTTTCAAACATCAGACGGACTGTTTAAAATTCCCACTAATAAGACTCCTCCATATATTGTTAGCAAGATTAATAGCAGTACTAAAATCTGAATTGAAGAATTTGAAATAAAAAAATAACATAACCAGATGTACATTTATAAACGGGGTAATAACTAATTCATAATTAACTCAATAGTTCACCGTTATTCTTTTAACTGTTCTCTATTTCATGTGAGTTCATATTATGCTACTGCAGACGATATTTTATTTTTTGATTTTCCTTTGTATCATCATTTTAATGACAGCAATTTACTATATGCAAGAATTATTCTTTTCACTGTTCCTTGTTTTATGTAAGTTAATTATTCTACTGCAAACGATTTTTTTATATTTTAAATCCATTTCAGTGATCCATCGTTCTAATAACCGTAAAATACTATATCTAAGTTGCTTAAGTCATGTAAGCATTATTCTTTCAACTGTTTCCTATTTCATTTATTTAATTATACCACTGCAACGGTATTTTATAGTTTCATTTTAGTATTTATTTGTACCATCATTCTAATTACAATATTTCACAATATGTAAGATGGTTAAGCTAAAGGCAACTAAAAGAATTTTATTTCATTATCGCGAATTTTATGTGATCCACAAACGTTAAAAATGAGTTATGTTAGTTGCATTCTTGAGAAAAATTATGAAATAAATTTTGATTTCCATTATTAATTATGAAAATCGTCCACACATTTTCAAGATAGAAAGATTTTAAGAACCAAAACTCTGTTCTCCTTTTTCCTTATTAACAGAAATCTACAATTGATGGTATTATGATAATGGAAATACAAATGATGGAATAAAGGTTACAAGTATAATGAAGATATTACATAACATCGCATTAGAAACGAAAAATTCCGAAATAAAAGCTTTTTTCATAACTGGCAGCTCTAAATTATTCAAAAGAAAATTAGAGAAAACTTTATGACTTCATTTTGGATTTTAACTTAGCAAATTCTGCACATTAAATAATTCAAAAAAGAATCCGGAAATGCTGATCGAAGCAAGTTACAATTAAGTTTCATGAATATTAGCAGAAAAGAGAAATCAAGAAAGAAGAAAAATTTCAAGCGGATTTAAACAAATTTAATTTGAAATGACATTAGTTGCCGAGAAGTCATAAATGAATAAATTTGTTTTAAAATGATTCTCTTTATAGATGCATGTAAATTACAAAAATTTAAAAATTAGATGTTTCGGTGAAAATGATTTAATTAAATACAACCTGGAGTTTGTTGCAGATAATTGCAATACGAAAACTTGGCATGTGTGTTATTATTTACAACCACGTTACAATACTTATATAGCAGTCGTATTCAAGGCGATTCAAAATGCAGCGTACGAACTGTCGAACTGTTAGGGGAGGTAGAAAGTACAACAGCAAGCGAGAATCCAATAGAAATTTTTGAAGGGAACTCTATTCGGATGATCTGGAAGACACACGAAGCTGCAGAAATGACAAGATAATAATGGAAAAAAGTTCTTTATAGGCGATACTTTATCGTTTTTAGTTTGCACATTGGACGGTACGTGCAGAACACACATCCTATTTCACAAAAATTACTCAAAGTTCTAACAATTCACAATTATGCACGCTTCACAGAAGCGGTACATAGATTGGCAAAAAATAAGGCCATCAGGGTAAAAAAATAAGGCCCTATTAATCCAACTTCTGCTCTGTTGAACAGCGCCATCTAGTTCATCCGGTTGGCGGTTCCTACCTCCCCTCAAAGATTATATTTGAATTTCGAATCACCCTGTGCATACTATACGTACTCATTTTATAACACAGCTCTACAATAACATATTATACGACCAGTGAGAAAGCATGCCATTACAGGAGCAATTTATAAGCATTTTCTTAAATATATATTAATGCATATAATTTGTTAAAATAATCTACTCATACATAAAAAAGTATTAAAAATTTGTCGAGCTTTGTATGTTTCTGGGGTTTTTTTCCTTGAAATCAAAAATTTGAGTTTAATTAACTTTAAGAATCCTTTAAAAATGTTATTATCATTATAATGTTAACATATACTGTTATCGTTAAAATAATATTAAAATATCGTCTAATATTCAAATTAATTCTGGCTATTTCGAAGTCAGAACTAAAAATTGTAAAACTTTGTTTTAATTTTTGAATTGTTTTCGTTATTTAAATGTGTTTGTGTTATCTTCTGTGCTCAGTAATCGTGAGTCAATCATTTTTAAGGCCCTTAAATCGCTCGGGAACTTTACTTTATATAAAATAATAAAAGATTATTAATCAAAAAAGAAATAAAAGATTTCTCTCTTTTTTAAAAAAAATCTTTGAATACGTAAGATATGAATTGCATTGTGTATTTTGAGGCTGTTTCCAATAATTGCTGTTTACAAATACAATATAATGTTTATCTATTAAAAATACTTATTTATTGAGATTATAATTTTTAAAATTACTTACCACTTTATTTATTAAATATATTCGATTTCTTAAAACTGTTCTGTATTTAAAAAATGTTTAGTGCCACTTTTAGTTTTGAAACCGTCCTTTTCTCTTACTATACTCATTTTAAAACCAATTTTTCTTAATTCGAATTGTTGGGCGAATTTAATTTTTTATTGTAGTCCTGACAGTTTAGAATTAGCCAAATTCGAGTGTACACATGAATATTTGTGAATAGGGATGGGAAAAACCTACTGGTTTAAACCGAAAACCGGTTTTTTTTGTTTCGGTTAACCGGTTTTTTCGGGGGTTTTTTTTTTGTCCCTGTTATAGCCGCTTATTTATTTTAAATCCAATAACCGGGTAAAAAAACCTGGCAAAATCAGCTATCAAAAGATAGACTCGATTTTAGGTTCGGGTTATGAAGTTTTGAATTTCATCATCTTAGGCCAATCAACGGCCCCGCTTCCTCGAGGCGGATATTGAAATGGTCTAAAATAGTCATAGTCAAGCTTTCAATAACTCGATTAGTTTTGGTCGCAGAAGAGTGGAACAAATATATTTTAATAAATATGATTAATAGGACTGAGCGAATGTATAAAAATTTAGACATAGTTATTTTTTATTATTATACATATAGACGCAAGTAACACAAAATACGATTATTTACATCTGTACTCTCTCATTTCTTTTTTATTTGTCTACAATAGTTACTTATTGTATTAATTACTCATTTATCATTATTACTTATAGTATTAATTACGTATTTATGATCATTACTTATTACATTAATTACTTATTTATTGATATTCTTATGTTATATTTACTTGTGGTATATTATTATTAATAATAAATTTTGTCTACGAACGTTGTTTCTTTTAAAAAGATCAAAAGCCGGTTATTTCAAAAACTGGTTATTTAGAGCGGTTTTAACCGCCAGGTTTAACCGGAGGTGAAATAAAGCGGTATAAACGAAAACCGATTGTTTTTGCAATAATCGCCATCCCTACTTGTGAAGAATTTATTGAAATTTATATTATAAATAAATTTATTATTTTTTTTCCTTTGAAATCGGCCGCTTATTTTATAAAGTTTGCTTTCAAACCACTGCATTCTTGAAAGAGATTTCTCAGAATAACACAATTTATTAAATAACTTATTCAAGTCATCTGCTAAGATCGATGAGGAACGGTTCTGAAGTCCTGAAGACAGGAAATTGCTTTCTCACGCTTGCTGACAGAAATTCAATGAGTTTCCGTCAGCAGTAATTGGATAGAAAACTGGAATCATTTTGCAAATTCATGCGTAGCTATTTATAATGGCTAACTGACGAAATCAGAAATTCCAATTAAGAATGCACAGGGCAATGAGTTTTTAACAGATTACTTTTTTGTAATTATGAAAGGAAGTACTGGAATCATAAGTTTGTCTCAGAATAATTTAATCATCAACAACGTTCAGCAGTTCCAATAATTGTTATTATTATCATGTAGTAACAAATAATACAGATAATAAAATAATTTTAGAAAAATAATTTTTACCAGAATATTAAAATTTATTATGTTTAATATTTGTTTTAAAAAGCCAGCAATACATTTTGCTAATCTCGTAGGAGAGAAATTTCATTATTATGAAAATGTTTTTCTTGCGCCATGTTTTTCTTTCATTATTATGAACATTTTTCACTCAAACTCTTAAGTTTTCATAAAAAAATCCTAAAGTAATAATAAATAAATTTAATAAAAACAGTTTTTTAAAAACACACGTTTATTTGCGTACTAAAAAGTAGAAATTATTATTGTTTAATTGTTTTCTACTTTTTAGTGGTAAATATCTTATTTTCTTATCTTATATAATAATCTCTTTAATATCTTATATCTTATTTCTAAAATTTCTTATTATATATAAATATTATGGAATCTTGTAAACTAATTTTTCTGAAATTCACTACCAGCTGGCACCACGAGTATGAAATCAAAATTTAATTAAGTTAATCGATTAACTGATAATTACTTCATAAAAGCATTTAAATAGTTTTTAAAAATTTTAGTAAACAAAGTTTGCACACTTAGGTTTGCTATAGAAAAAACATAAGTGTGCCAACTTCTAAAACTTGAGCACATCAGGAAATAAGGGGGAAAGTTTACAAATTCTACATTTACAAACATGAAACAAGTCAAGTTAAATAAAAATGTATAAAATACTATCAATGAAAGATTATATATCAATTACCAATTCATCAAAACTCACTTTATTTTATTTTGAAATGTCGATTCGAAGCATTTATTATTTGTTTCTATTTTTAAGAAGGAAAATGATTTGTTATGTTAAATCAACGCCATTTTGAAGTTACACCAGGGCTACCTTGGGATGAATACCGTACTTTTGTATAGTGATGAGATGACAAGAACGATACCAGAGCCGACACATTATTCTCCAAATTTCCACGACACACAACGTGAGAAAAGTTGAATATTTGATGGCAGATTTAACGCAGCATGCACGGTGGACCTTCGATGACATCGGGTCTTCAACCCGCGATCCTCCGGTGCCGAAACCGAGATCTTACCGTAAGATGACTATACCCCTAAAAAATACAGGAAAGCTATAAAATAATCATCATAATAATTATAAAATAATTATTATTTCGTTATCATCAATAATTACAAAATAATCACTATCTTCCAAAAAGGATTACAACTTTGAAAATAAGCAATGCCTCTTGAAAAAAGAATAATTTCAATTCTTTTTTTTCGAATAGTTACAAGTGTTCTATATGTCCTTTCATTACCAGACACTCATCTATACGATAGACCAATTCTTCCCAGAAATATTGGATAATTGTCATAAGACTTTGTTAGTTGCAGTTTTAGTAACAGTATGTGGTACGGTTTCAGACATACAATGCGAAATCTTCCAAATATTTGATTACGAAATTTGCATGACTAGCGCGATATTTTTATTTCCGTGGACGCACATAATATATTCTTTGATTCCACCCGTTAACCATTTGTCTTCCAGGCCTCTTCCTTCTACCAAACAAAAAGTATCCTTGATTTGAAAAAAACCAATGCAGAATGCTGATGGATCAACCTTATTTGTTCCATATTTTCTCCGGAATGCTCGCTGCACTGAAAAAAGCAATGAAGATTTCTCATATTCTAAATCATAAAAAGTCTTCTGGTCGTTAGTCATCATTTTGAGTTACATGACGCGGAAAATAAACCTCTTCTTTCCTTTTGTTGTTTAATTCGAGAATGAATATTCACCACATCATAAAAATTTAACATATGTTTTTTCTCCTTCCTTCCCTTTTAAAATTGAAGAGTGTAATTTATGTTTCTAAACATATTTCAAAGCTTGATGATTATTTTATAATTACCCTGTATACTTAATTAGTAATCTTTTACTTTAATTTGCTTGCAGGAAAGAAGATCTTATACATTAAATTATGAACTTCAAAGAAGACAAGTGGAACATTGAAATGGATGGCATAACACCTGCTATATAAATATTTAAACATATGAATGAATGCATTTAAAAAATATGTAACAGAATAGCTGATGATGGAAGTTTTAATGCAGAAACCGTACGTGCTTTTTACGGATGATCACGGTGATATTCCATATGCTACAGTGATTTCGTTCACCTTTCCGGACTTCCTAGAAAGGAAAACTAAGATTTCTGTCTTTTTATTTAATTTGCCGTCCTTTTATAAGAAAGGAGAACTAAATTTAGATAGAAATGCTTGAATGAAGACAAAATTGCAACATACTCTCAAGCTTCCACTCAAAATAAGTTTACGGGTAATTTAAATCAGAAGTAATACAATGCATAGAAATGAAACTTCGTGCTTGGAATCAAAAGTTGTTTCTTTCTCTTTCTCGTCTCGTAGAAATTTAGTTGCAAAACTAAGTATTGTTGGAAGCTAGGGTTCGGGTTGAGTATTCTCTGACTTCAGTTCATTTCCACGAAAATGTAGAAGATTTCAATATTTTTCGTCTTTCTTTCAGAGTTCGCACTCCTAGAGAATTTCAGTAAAAAAGTTTTTTCGTCTTAGAACCGGAAAATTCGAGGACAAAATTTCATAAAGTCAATTCGATCACAGAAAACAAGATTTAAGAAGTTCTATGAATTGTCAAGCCGTATTTTTCGAATGTTGTATTTTTGTGTGAGAGGGGCATAAAATTTGCTTTTCGGATAGATCAAAAGGTTAATAATGAGACGCATCAACTGTCACACAGAAGCCCCTACATAATTACCCTGGCAACAAACTGTTTTAGCAAACTGTACTGATGATGACTTTGATGATAGTTTTATTCTTAAATTTTTCGTGGTTAAATGTAATAATAAAGAAGACTGGCTAAAGCAGATTCTAAATAAAGGAAAAATAACCTTTTATTGTTTCCGTTTTATTTAATTTTAAAATAGCAATGCCAATACCGTTTTAATCATTTACAAATTGCAAATAACTTCCCAACATTAACACTCAAATTAATATATTTATCTAAAATTTTCTAAATAGCATTTTTCATTTTTTGTAATAAAAAGAAAATCACTCATCCGTTATAGAGATTAAATGAGAGACTTTTGACAATTTTATAACAGCTAAAAGAATTCAATTATTTATTGACCAGTCACTGAAATATCTAAAATCATTCGAAGAAACCGAAAAGTTTTCTTAGCTAATGCTTTTTGTGATATCTTCTCCGTCATCTATATAGGTAAAAGTGGAAATTCATAAATTGTTTCTATGCTGCAGAAATTCAAAGTATCCAACACATTTTCGTCAAAATTTGGTACTCAAATATTTTTATTAATTAAAAACTTTGTTTCCATGTATAGAAAAGTTTATTCATTACTGTTACAATTCCTATTGAATGAAAATGTTATAGATATGTTAAATTTTATGTTATTCTTTGAAATTGCTAACAAATTATAGAAAAAATTAGATTTTGGAGGTTTTTAAAAATTACTTTATAATTTTTCCAGAATTTGTGAGGTTAAAAAATTGCTTGGTGCAACAGATATTCTCATTTAAATTCAAAAATAAAGTTGCAGACGATAATATTTTCATGTGTATTATAATAAATATACTAGAAAATGAACAAAAATAAAGGACAATGCATTTAACATTAAAAATTCGAAAAACCATTGAACTTTGTATTAGCCGGAATGGCGCGAAAATGCAGCAACTTCCAATAAAACGCAAATTAAAAATACCAGAATATGAACAAAAAAGAGCAAGAATAACAGAAAAACATAAAAAATAGACACAATGCACCTGGTGCGCGCCAACGCAGCAGCTTCCAGGAATGCAGTGACAAAAATGGAATATTAACTAACGGAATAAAAAACCCATCAAAGGACAAAAAACAAGACTAATAGATACAAAAAAACACAATAAAACTGAAAAAAAGAAGAATCCGCACGGAGAACGTTATCAAAGGTCACCCTCCGCCGGAATTCTAAATTTCAGAATAGGGATAATTTTCTGTAGAGGAAACGACTATAAAGTCAAAAATTGAGTTCCCTCTGTGAACTGAATTATACCATAGATTGATAGAAAGAAGAAAAAACTTTCCTCAAAAAATACTACAAATACCTTTGTAACAAAAAAAAGCAGAAAAAAGAAAAATACATAAAATCTTACCTTCTACCTTGGGAGTAAACACCAACTCCAACGAAGCCGATTTTAAGAATGGAGCCTAAATATAATAAGACAAAGAGAACTGATCTGGACGCCAGAGAACCTAATCTAATCTATTGAGAAAAGCCGAAATTAAATTAGAAAACCCAAAGTATATTAGAAAGTCTCCATCCCTTTTTTTAATTAAATTTTCATAGTTCAAGAAATTCCTAGGGAAACCATTGAATTTTAAATTATTAATTAAATTATTTATAGCTATGACATAAGCTGAACGGTTGTTGCAGATTCTTTTAATTATGTTAATTTGAGCATGGATAGTATTTTTTATAATTTTTAATTTAAGATTAGTTTGAAAATCACATAATGTTATTGCCCTGAAATTAAAGTCATTTCTTTTATCATGCACACCAACCGAAGCTTCTAAATCTGAAATTTCAATTACCAAATCCAAATAATTGCATTTATTAATTATATTATTGGTTTCATTTAATTTTTTCTCTTTCAGATAGCTATTAACTAAATAATCAAAGTTATTGAAATTAAATACTATTATACCGAAAACCAAAAATAAGCTTATATTTAATAAAATCTTTTTGAAAGGTATGAAGGAAGACATTAGCCAATACATTAGAAAAACAACTACCCATAGGTATGCCACAAGACTGTCTGTAGTAGTCAATTCCATTAAAGAGATAATTTTCACAGATATTTTACCTTGCAGAGTTCGAGTCATTTATTTTTATCTATAATATCAGAATTAAGGTATAAGTCATATAAACTTGAGCAAGCTTTAATTAATTTTTCATGCGGGAGGCCTGTGAAAAGATTCTCAAAATCAAGCGTGTTAATGCTAATGATATATTTTCTTTTAGAAAATTCAAAATTTCAATTTTACTATTAATAATGATTCTTCTTCTTCGATTTTTTCTAGAATAACTTTAAGAATTTTAAAGCAAAATTTCCCAAAATAAAAATTGTACTAATAATACTATAATTGTTGTAATAATACATACGATTTATAATCATTGTAAACCATGTCTCTAAAATATAGACACAGAGCAAAATTTCCATTCTCAACTAAAGCACGATTCATGCAATTGTAGAAATGATTCAGTTTGTTTTTATTCATTAATTTATTCGATTTGATAATGAAAAATATGGGACAATCATTAAAAACCTATATACATAAAATAGCTTATTTTCTGTGTTTGTATGTAAGTATATATGCACGTTTTTTGTGCGATTAGTACAAGTGGGAGCCTAACGCCGTAAAAATTATTTTAAAATTCAAATTAAATTTTTATTTATTTAATGTTAAGTGGTAAATTCGGGCGGGTTTTTTTTTTTTTTTTTGCCTGTTTTTACGAATTTTTTGAACAAATTCTCATCTCAGAACCGTAATTTTTATATCATTATAAAGTTCCCCGTTTTCTTTCCCCGTTCTATTTGTAATAAGAGTAATTTGAAGCTTCTGTGCAACTTTCCCGATTTCCAGCAATTTTTTAAAGTTTTCGGAAAACCCTTTCTTCTGCAAACGACTTTCGGCGTGAGAGTTAGAATATTATGCTACCGTGTTTTAATTTATTTAACATCGGAAAAAATCGTGTTCTTGCATTTTCTCTTTTTTTCTCTCTCTGTTTGTCTTTTGATGTTTTATTTTGCAACGTACATTTTTTTACATTTTGTCCGTTCTAAAGATTTATTTAAGGTCGACACAGAGCAAAAATGCCATAGCAGAAGATTATGCTATTAATCTGTATAGTATAATTGAACATTGTAAAGTTGTATTAGTTATTATGCGGTATATTGTTTGAAAGTTTAAAGTAAATTTTATTTTTCCAAACTTCTCGCATTTTTATTCAAGCCATACTGTTATAAGGTAATAAAAAGAATAGATTTGAAAGTTTTAATTCAACAAGAAAGACTAAAAGGAGATTTACGTTTGTTGGGGTAAGTTAGTGATTTGTAGAAAAAAATGGAGTCGGGCACATAAAAAAATATGGATGCCGAGCAACTCCGGATTATCAGCTAGTGATATATACAATATTAGCACAATATATTTTACCTCCACGACTTTGTTCAATATTCTGAATGTCGTACAGCATCGTGAAATACCGAAGCAATATTGTAGAGCATCTTGTGCTATTAACGTAAATTCAGAGAACATAAATATTGCCTCTCCCATATATCGACATCGTCTGATTTTAAACTGAAAAATATTTTTAATTATTATTCGCTTGATCCATTTCTAGTTATCATCTGCTTAAGGAAAAATCAGAATTTTTCTTTTATGGCTATTTACTAACAGTTCTTCTAAATATGTATCATCAGATTTTTGTCATTTCTATATCTTTAGAATAATTTTTTAGCTTGTTCTAGAATTACTATTTAGTGTTCTAATAATTTCGGGAAAATACCGATTGAAAAAAAATTTAAAGCGAGAAGCTTATATAAATTTTAGATCTG
Organism: Araneus ventricosus; assembly: GCA_013235015.1. Lineage (NCBI taxonomy): Eukaryota > Metazoa > Arthropoda > Arachnida > Araneae > Araneidae > Araneus > Araneus ventricosus. The sequence continues at coordinate 17,706 of BGPR01021674.1, forward strand.
CATGTTAAAGGATATCCGAGAGGCATTGTTTTAGATTTCAAAGCCATGTTTGTGAATTATTTATAGAATTTTGCAGAAAGGTGACGAATAATATAATAAGAGAAGATCTGGAAGACAAAAGAAAATATCTCTGTGATCATTTATAATAGCATCCAGGAAAATATGAACTTGTGATTAATTGCATTAAATAATTGCAGTGTCCAGAGACACGATTTACAGAAGAATAAGAGATTCTAAAAGAACGATTTTCAAGAAAGTGTTGAAGAAGCTATATTTCAAAGCACATCACAAAACAACACGACAGAACTGGACAAAGAAAATGATGTTAATGGTGATAAATGGCTTTCAACTATATTTAGTAATGAGAAAAGACGAATTTAGGACGATCCAATGGGTATAAATTTTACTGGCAAGATTTAAGTAAAGAACCAAAAAGTTCTTTTAGTAGGTAACAAAGCAGAGTTTCTATAACGACTTGGAGTAGTTTTCGTTGTGAAGCTTAAGCGTTCTTGGTATTTTGCAGTAAAAAAATTGGCTCTATGGGCTATCAACAAATATGAGAGGATCAGTTGACTCCATTACTGGATTTTCCGAGGAATATCGATAATGTTTTTGAACAAGATGGAGATGGGTGCACACATAAAAGTCCGAAACAATGTGATTTCAACAGAATACTATCCATGTAATGGACTTTCCTGCATTTAATCCAGATCGTAATCCTATCGAAAGCATGTTGGGAAAGGTAACAAGAAAAGTGTATGAAAATGAAAGACAGTATTTTCAAGCAAACAACCTAAGACAGAGATTGAAAGCTTGCTTTGAAATTTCTTGCGAACTCATGGAAAAGAATAATTTCAATGGATAATCGGATATTTGAAGTGACAAATAGTAATGGAAACAATATTAAGTATTATCATTTTTAATTTGTTAAAGTTTAAAATTCATCCATAAAACATTTTTATGTCTATAACTATGGAACGCACTATTTTGTGATTTATAAGTATAAATAATACTTTTTTCGAATTTTTCAATAACCATAAATGATATCTCTTATATTATTTATAATCATACACATCACATAATATATTAACTTTAGTTTTTGGGGGGAAGACGATTTACTCTTGTGTCTGTATTTACAGGTTAAGTTGCATAAAAGTATTTTTTACGTTAAAATATCATATATATTATTTTTTTAAAATGCGTTTATTTACGTGCTTGTCGGCGTTCTGTGGAGTGCCAGCATTAAATATAGTTTTACTTTCTCGCACATGATATTTACATCACGTAGCCGTCAACACAGTTGATTTGATGTGATAGCTGCAACCTTTGTTATGCTATACGTACTTCAAATTCTGCTCACAAATACAGGTGTATAGTGAAGATTTTGGTGAAAGTTTCGTAATAATGGATTAAATTAATGGATAGGTAATTTTGTATTAATTAAAGACATGAAAATATTTTTATCTCATAGCAATGTCGGGTACATCAGCTCGTTGAAAAATACGTAATAAATTGTTGCAAAATCGGATTTAAAAAATATAAATATCTATTTGTACTTATGGTATAATTCAGTGGCGGCGACTCGGGGGGAAGGGGGCGATTGCCTCCCCCCACACACTTTTTTCGGAAAAAATTACATTTTCATTTCATTTTAGCTGCCTAAAACTAGGCATTATAAAAAAAGAAGTAGTGACCAGGAAAGCTAACTAATTTTGTAACTAACTTTTTAAATTTTGTCTTCTACCCCCCTATACTCGGGGTATTTCTAGGGGTCTATAAATATTTTCCCCCACCCCCACTTTTTCTACCCAATTGCCGCCACTAGTATAATTTACTTTTTCTTTGCATTTAATTATTATTTGTTCATTATAAATTATTTTCAACCTTAAATTAAAACCCTCCTCCATATTTTTAAGTTCGACATATTTAAATTGCGAGTTAAGTTCCATTTCGATTAGTCCATTTTTTATGTGTATCTCGAGGGCAATGCCCCAACCTACCTTGAAGGACTGGGTTAAGGCTTATTTACCCCAATATTATTTCATTTCTCTTTAATGAGGAGTATGTGTACCAAGTTTCATCAAAGTCGCTCCAGAGTATCGAGTTTCGTGTTAATCAGACTATATCTTTGATCTACACTATCCGAGGTATTGGGTGAGTATTTATTTACCACGAAAGTGCTTTTATTTGGCCTATGAGGAACATAAGCATCATGTTTCATAAAATTGCCCCAGCATAATTAAATTCCATGTCCATCGTCCATTTACCACATGTATTTAAACGACGTTATCGCAGCCTTACCTCAGAGATTAGGTTGGCGTTTATTTAGCCCTATAATATTTTTATTTGGATAATTAGAAGTATATGTACCAAAATTCATCAAAATCGCCTTAGCCATATCCAACAGCATGTCAATCGGCTCAAGGGTTTACATGTATTTTGAGGATTATTCCCCCATCCTAAACTGAGAAATTGGATTAGCCTTTACGTATCCTTACAGTACTTTTAGTCAGCCTGCAAGGAACATATGTACCCCGTGTCATCAAAATTTCCCTAGCCGTGTCAAACTTCATGTCAATCGGCAAATTTGTTAGATGTATTTCAACGTCTTTACTCCACCCTACTGTGAGGCATTGTGTTAGGTCTTGTTTAGCTACAGAGTATTTTTAAACAGCCACTGAAAAACATATGTAATGAATTTCATTAAAATACCCCTATCCCTACCCAACATCATGTCAATCGGCCCAAGATTTTACAAGTATTTTGATTATTTTGCCTTACTCTTCTTTGAGGAATTGGGTTAGCATTTATTTATCCAAACACTAATTTTAGTCAGCGTATGAGGAATATATGTACCCAGTGTCATCTAAATTGTCGTAGCTATATCAAGTTTGATGCTAATTGATGCATTTATTAAATGTATTTAAATACTTTTCCCCACATTAACCTGACGTATTGGATTAGCATTTATTTACTCCTATAGAATTTTTAATTGGCTAATAAAAAGTATGTGTTCGAAATTTCATAAATATCGCCCAAGCCACCAAAATCGTCAAGTCTATCAACCTATTTTAATCAGCCTATTTGTTACATGTATTTTGGAAACTTTTCCCCACACTTCTCTGAGAAACTGGAGTGGGGCTTTGTTACCCCTACAGTACTTCAATTCGGCTAATAAGGGATCTGTGTACCAAGTTTTATGAAAATCGTTAAGAACGTCAATCGGCCCATATGTTACATGTATTTTGGAGAATTTGCCCTACCATGCCCTGAGGGACTGAGTTACGGCTTATTTACCCCTTCCGAACTTCAAGTCGGCTAATGAGGAAATTGTTTACCAAGTTTCATGAAAATTGCTAAGTAAGATGATCAGCCAGTTTGTTACATATAATTTGGAGACTTTACCCCATCCCGCCTAAGGGACTTGGTTAGGACATATTTATCCCTACAGTACTTCAAGTCAGCTAATGAGAAATCTGTGGACAAAGGTTCATCAAATTTTACCCAGCCCCATCACTGAAGTGATGCTGGAACAAACGTGTATACATGCATACATACATTGAGTTTTATACATATAGATTTATCCAAGTCACGCCATAACATAGAGAAAGGATTACGTCTTTCAGTGCGAAAGATTGTAAATTGAATTTTTTACTTTTTCTGTAGTAATTTCAATATTTCCCTTTTTAATACTTGAATAGAAAAGCTGAATCTATTTCGTGAATTAATTTTAGCTTTTACAACAGATGCTCGCTAAATCTGTAAGATATATTCAGAGAACATGAGGAATGAATTTATTGCATTTGTAGAAAATTGATTCTTTAATTATAAAGTAAAAACTAGGATCGTATAAAATAAAGACGAAATTAATTCTTGGGAATGTTCATTCATAGATAAAATAAGGATTCAAGGATAGAAAAACAATTCTATTGCTTAAAATTTGTTGTGCTCTTCAAATAAAACCGGTTTTTTTATCACAAAACAAGAATGAAAGTTTATCTGGTGCTTCAAAATTTTATAACAGAATACTTACGTTTTTTAGGCTGACTCTTGTAATGAAATTTTATATATTTCTGGAGAAAGAAAAAGAATGACTTCAATCATTTTATTTATTTCGCCATATTTTCAAAGGATCTTGAAACTGAATTTATATAGAAATCTATGAGTGAAGATAAAATTGTATATATATGTTGGCGGCACTGAGAAGCAAACAAGGTATAGAATGTCTGGAGTTTTGAGACAAAGTATGAATTATTTTAATGTTATATATACTTTCCCTAGGCATAATATCAAAATAACTAACAATTTAAAATACCTAGGCTTGTACATGGATAATAGGCTATGTGGTCCGCACAGATTTTAACTTTGCATTCGAAAATTTTTAAATGGAGAAGCAATTAATTGGATTGTCCAAACCAATTTTAATGAAGACAAAAAATATTTTAAAACTCTGGTATCATGTCGTTATTGAAAATACTCAACGCTATGGCGCTGGCGTCTGGGGTGGTGTTCTTACAACAGAACACGCGAGAGAAGATTAAGTTCTGTGCAAAGGATCTCTCTATTAAAGTTCTCCAGGGCCTATTGAACTACTTCCACACAGGTACTTAATGCTTTGACCGGTATTCCCCATTGCATCTGACAGCCAAGACAGAGTTTCAAAAGTTTCCGGCCTGTGCTTGTCGGTCGGCGGACATCGGTAGATTGCTGGACATCAATAATTTGGAGTATTATATTAAATTGACAGATGTTCCCATAGGACTTTAGATATTATTCCAAAAGTTTTGAACAACCAGTGAGGTGTACACGGATGGATCCAGGATTGGAGACGATACTGGGTTCTCCGTGTGCATCTTAAAAAATGGAGAACTATTTAAGATTTTTCAATTCAAATTAAATAAGAATAATACAGTTTTTCAGGTTGAACTGACTGCAATTGATTTTGTGGTGTGCTGAACTTAGGAAAACGGGGTCCGGATCAATATCCGTACTGATAGTCAATCTTCCATTAAGGCTCTGCGGAGCGCCAGGTCGAGGTCTGCGACAGTAAACGAAGTTAAGGAATTTTTTTATTTGGCTGAGGTGTCGGTGGGACTCACCTGGGTTAAAGCACATGCCAGTGATCCAGGGAATGAACTCGTTGATCAACAAGCGAAATTGGCAACTGCTGAAGGCGAGAAACTGGAAATCCCGACCCCATATTCCTGCGTGAAGTTTAAAATTGAAAAGAATTTAATGAACGATTGGAAAGAGACCTGGAACGACTATGATTTTGAATCAGGTAAGAGGAGCAGGGATTTTGTGCATAAGATGAATAGAAAATTTTTAGTTTTTAGCAAGTACCTGATTTTCTTATTGACGGGACACGGACCATTTCCTTATTATCTAAATAGGTTTAAAAAACTAAATTCCTCCTATTTCCCCGGTGGTTCCATTGGAAATTTTGACCACTATGTGTTCAGGCGCCAGTACACCAAAGATTTCCATCTGAAGGAACCAATAGCGGCCCATCGCCAGGCGTGATTCAAAAATTTGCAAGAAAACAGAGAGTTTCTTTGGAAATTGAGAAAAAATTGGGAAATTAGCAGAAATTTGTGCGACCAGTTGATCAGGGACTGAGCCATTGGGCCTCTATTTTCTTGGTTAGGTCAAGCTTATTATCTCAAGCTTATTTTATATTGTCTTCTTGCCCAGCTTGACCGGCGTGCTTTTATCGGCCAACAGAGCGGCCAATTACCCTTTTTATTTTGTGCAAGTTGATTATTTAACATTTTTTTCTTCGTCTTAGTTATAAAAAAATTTTCTGTGGATTTCTTAATTGAATCTTTTTTTAAACTGAAAAAAAGAAGGGGAAAGTTCTGTTTTTTTTTCCTGAAAATTTTGCTTAGAGAGATTTTTATAGAACATGGGAGTTGAGTCCACATTGGTTCCCTCTGCCGAAAAAATGGAATTTATACTGGTGCCTAATTGGGATTGTGTATCTCCCGCATTATCATCCCTGGGTCCTCATTGCTAAGTAATTATTTTTATTACATGTTTTTTCCTTACCTTGTAATAGTTATTGACGTTTCCTGTCTAGTATTTAAATTGCTTTGAAGAAAATTAGCTATTTTTTTCAACTTCAACTTTTTTTTCTAATTCTTGAAAACTTTTTTATGTGTGTTTTTAGTGATATTTTGTTTTTGAGTGTGATGTGTCGTTTTTGTGGGGATGGGGTTTTTAAATAATTACCCTTTTGTGTGGGTTGAATTTCTTCGGGTTTTTTAGCAGTTTTTCTATGTGGATTTTAAAATGCTTTTGAAATGAAAAAAAATTTATTAATCCCCTCCCCCGGAAATCGTATTCTTTATTTCTCCCCAGCCACACAGTTTTGTGGTTTTTCTTTATTTTGGCTGGGTTCACATTTTAAATTGATATTTTGTAATAATGTTATTGCTCAAGATTATTCTTATATTTATTTAAATTCCACCCCTGTTTTTGGGTGCAGTATGTGCAGTAGTTTAATGTATTGTTGTGTAAGGTATTGTATAATATGGGATAATATTTTTATATTTCCTAAATCCATCCAGCTCTTCTTGTCCCTGGAGACTGGGGGGCTGTTCCCTTTCGTGCTAACGGCAGTCTCTCTCTCTCTCTTTTCTCTGTTTAATTATTATTATTATTCCCCACCGTTCCATTAAGGGCCTTACACCCTTTCGGGTTGGCCGGGTCGGTGTGAGTTACTTTCCTTTCCTATGCATTACATAGGATGCAAAATGCTATTTAGGCTTTAAAAGAGAGTCGTGGAATTTCATTTAATGTAAAGACGAGAAATCGGTAGGAATTTAGGATAGCGAATTTCGTCAAAAATAGAAATGTCCGTACAAAAATAGAAATGTCTGATGTTGGAGCCGAAAGTCACGTGCTTTGCCATGTGACGTTAGAAATGTCATTAGAAGGAGTATTTTATATTTTGTCGGTTTCTCTTTTGAAACCGCATAGAATGCCTAAGAAATGTGTGAAATATTAATTCGCCAGTTATGGGTGTTTGACCGGAGTGCACGGAATTGTTGGTCCACAATCTCAGAGACCAAATTAAATAATTTGTTTTAATCCACATTAACCCACATTATTTGTTTTAAACATTAATTCTGGGTTATATGAAGGGAGAACTTATAATGCTGAAAGGGAATTTCTGGTTATTCACGCAAGATATCTCATGCATACATCATTCATTATTCATTCGTACCTCCATTCATTCACTCTTTGTTAACCATATTAAGAGATATAATTAAGTGCGGAAAAAATTTAAAAATAACAATAACAGTAATAATTTTGTTTACCTGGTTATTGTGCTGGCGACGATTCGTATTATCGTGTCCAGTGTTCGGAGAGTGGCCGGGATCTAGCTAAAAAATTAATTGTTCTATACTCTGACCAAAAACGCCAGCAAAGGGATTCTATGTATTATTGCCAAGGCATTCTATACATTGCTTGTTTTCAAACATTGCCGATAACTATACACACATAAGTTTTCTCAATTTCTGCTTCAGAAAAATTAGATCAGAAGCAGAATATCTGAAGAAGAGAAACTTCACACTCGGTTGGGAAAACTTATTCTCTTTGTTTCTTGGCTCGTGGAATTTCGGATGCAAACCCAAGTATTGTTGATATTTGCGTTGAGAGATTTTAGACTCACGAAAATACGAAAAGATATTAAATTTTTGGCCTCTTCTGAAAGAATTCCTCTCTTAGTGGATCTTAATATGGAAATTTTATTCGTCTTTGAAATTGGAACATTTTAGAATAAAACTTTACAGAATAAAACTTTATCTTAAAAAGAATTCATTATTCTCTTATACATTTAAGATAATATGTTTCATAAATATATAAAAAGTATGAAAACAGTGGGAAATTCGAGAGCAACTTTTTAAAATGAAGAACGCATAAGCTGCAATTAGAAACTAAAAAATAATTGCTTTTGCTGTAAAATATTCAAGAAAATTGTAATGATTATAGTTGTGATGAAGAACAATTATGGAACAGCTCTATGACTCCAAGCCATATTCTTAGAAGGTTTCATATATTTTGGACAAAAACTGGATTTAATAGGATAATAAAAAGATTAAAAATATAGCTTACATCCCGCCATAGCAAAACACAATACAAGACATACTGAAGATGGTTGTGATAAAGATTTTATTATTAAATGGTTATAATATTATGAAATTAAATCAGTGAAAAATAAGACAATTGTAACAGATTTTCAATAAAGAAAAATTTATAATATATATTTTAGAGTCAGATTCGAAAGCGTTTATTCCATGTGACGAAAATAACTTCTATATATTATAAACTTAAATGAAGAAAAAGAAAGTTGTATGCATCTGAAATAATATGAAGCATATTCTATGTCGGTTTTTTTTATGTATTAAATACGTAGATATTGTTTTTTATGTGCAGATTTCATAAAAGTGTGTATTTTTTTTTTAATTTACAGAACAAACTATCTAAAAATATTTTAAATCCA
>BGPR01021675.1:0-26213 GCA_013235015.1 Araneus ventricosus
CCATTGTTGATGAGAAAAATTCATTGTTTACACTATTTACATCCATTGTTGATGACAAAATATTCATTGTTTACACTATTTACGTCTATTGTTGATGAGAAAAAATTCATTGTTTACACTATTTACATCCGTTGTTGATGAGAAAAAATTCATTGTTCACACTATTTACATCCATTGTTGATGAGAAAAAATTCCTTGTTTACACTATTTACATCCGTTGCTGATGAGAAAGTGGATAAGCTTCCTTATGCAGGCCCCAGTTCAAACTGAATGGTATCTTTTTTTGTTTTCTGACGTCTTAAAATTTTTTTCACTTCCTCTAACTGTGTGTTAGCATTGTGAAAGAGGGTCTTTGATAGGCAGCTATCAGAATTTTATTCTATACTTTGACCCCCCCCCCAAGATCCTTCCCCCCCGGGTGCGTCCGACTTTCAAGCAAAAAAATTACGGTATCCTATGTATAATGGAACTAGAAAGGGTGTTCTCCACTAAACTGACTCGTGTATACACACAATGTGGCGTTTTCCGTGTTTAATTTTGTCGTATAGAATATGCATTTTGGAACGGTAGTACCAAATACAGTGCAGTCTCTCTATAACGAAATCGCTTGGTTCCAGTTAAAAAATTCGCTATAGAGAAAATTTCGTTATACGGAGATGAGAGATTTTTGCAGTTATTTAAGTAAATGTTACAAACCTTTTATTAGGTGCGATAAGTTCAAAAGTATTTAATTATGAGTAAAAGTATTTTATTAAGTCATATTGCACATAACAAAATTGGGAATCTTTGTTTGCTTTTCTTTCCTACGAAATATTTGTCTCCTTTAAAAGCTAGCGTTTTTGTAGGGAGACGTTATCGCTGGAATGAACAATGCGAGTGGTTGCACGTGCGAGCGATTTGTTTGCACAGAAATTAGCAACTTTCTTCAAAAATGATAAAAATCGAAAAGATAAACGTCTGAAAAAATTCGTTATAGGGAGACAACCACTTCGTTATATGGAGAATATTTTGAATGTTTTTTAACATTCCGATTAAAAATTTCGTTATAGGGAGAAATTCGCTGTAGGGAGACTTCGTTGTAGGGAGATTCTACTGTATTCCTATATTTTTGGGACAATAGTTCCAATAACTTCCAGTTGAATAATAGAGGCAAAAAATTAACATTGATCTGCAATCATACATGAATTATTGCGTGTAAACATGACATGCTATAATTTATGCATCTAGCGTGTTCGTTTCTAAGTTACCGCGTTCACATAGACACGACCATATAGACCTACAGACTGTCCACCCGTTGACGAATTTGATCAAATATTTAATGCTACAAACAATTTCAAAAAACTGTTATTTCAAATGAAAACCAGTGGGAGTGGTCTCCCCCGAACTTTCTCGTATCCGCCCTAAAGGGGTGGGGGGAAAATACACAGAGCGGCAGTAACATGGGCGATTCCCTAACACAGGTGGGGAAAAAGGAGCGACCGATGGCGAAGAAACCGAATTTGCAATTTGAACGTCTTTTTTCCAACCGATTGAAACGAAAATTAGACACGGATCTACAATTAAGATAAAAAGACCACACATCAATTTTTTATTTATCTTTTATTTAGGACTAGCTGTTACCCGCGACTTCGTGCGCGAAGAATTTGAATTGCTACTTTTTTTAAATTCACGAATGTAAATGTTTCGTTATATATAGAAAGGGGAAATCAAAAGTTCTGACGGTTGATAATACATAATTGGACGACTAATTTAATTCTCCGTTACTGTAAATTACATCATTGTACTCGATGGTATCATCTGCTCTTTGGAATATATCATCTACCATGCTATATGTCATCTGCTTCTACTGTTTAAAATAATACATAAGACAAAATATACCTTCCTATTCTCAAAAACTCTGACAACCATATCATATACGTCAGTGGACGATCATGGTTTGTTTATTTTGGATTCATAGACCGTTTTCCGGTAACCTTCCGATTTAAGCAATCGCCAAATCTATTTGGTAACTGTATCAAGCGCCAAGCTCGAATTAGTTCTTTCTTTAGTAAACAAAACATTGAATTCCGTGTTCTTTGGGTTTGCGTAATCCTTTCTATTTAAATCGGTTAAAAACAGCTCTTAAAGCATTAAAATTCGAAACGGAACTATTGTAATTAGCTAAATCGTTTGGTTACAAATTTAACCGCCAAGAAAATCTTGGATGTCGATGAAAAGAGTCATAAAGAATAATTTTGGCAACCTTTCCACTAAATTAGGCTCTTATTTTAAGTAAACATTGAACGATATTTTCATTTAGTTACACTTAACTTTAGTTTTTAAATTTTAATCTAAAAACTCTTGGAACTATATTATATCTACCATTAGATTTCTGTCCCGGCGTTTATTTTTCAGTTATTATTCCAGAGATTATTTCTTTTCTCAGCAAGATCACGTGATGCATGACTTTAAAAATAAGTTATTCCACATGCTTGCGCTTTTCTGAAGGATCACGTGACATTTCATTTTGTTTACGCATTCCTTAAGGATCACGTGAGAGTTGATTGAAAAATAAAGTAATAATCTTCATCGCAAATCGCTTGTTAATTATTTAATTGTTATCTGTAATCAAAAATAATGAATTTAACATGATGTCACCTACCCAATGTCCGTTCCTGGGTTTCAAGCTACAACTCTGCCAATTTTCATCCAAATCGGTTTGGTAGTTTTGCCGTGAATGCGTAACAAACAGACAGACACACTTTCGCATTTATTATATTATATGGATATTTATAAAAATAAGCAAAATTTTCAGAAATAAAGGTGAATTAGTTCAAAGTCTAACCGTTGCCTAGCAACGGAGTAGCTATAAATCTTCGTTATTTCAAAATCGTCTGCACGCATTTTAAAATTTTGGAACTTTTAAAAATTAATAACAATCGAAGGGAAAATGTCAGAGAAATAAAATTGATATCATTGAAAAGGTAAAAATTTGAACTTTAAGATGGTATAAAAATATTTTTTGTCGGACAGTTTGCTCCGAAGTTACGGCGGAAAAACGGTTTCGGTTATTTTCTAATTAACTGACTGTTTAATTAACTTTTGGACGTAGAAAAGTTCGTAAGTGTCTTCCCCTTGTCTTAAATAATAAGTGTACAAAATTTGGTTGAAAACCGCCCATTGGTTTAGGAGGAGATGTGGAACATAGCCACATACATACCCACACACATACCCACACACATACCCACAATGACTTTTATTTATATTAAGATTTATCGTGTTCAAAACTATGCGATTATACAGACCGACAGACAGTCAACCCTTTGACGGATTTGGTCTAAAATTTGATACGGACCTGCATTCCTGTTGATAAAACTGCGCACCAAACTTTATCCATCTAGCTAGTTAAGTTTATGAGTTATCGTGTTCACATGAACGCGGACAGACAAACTTCCCGTGGACGGATTTTGTCCAAAATTTGATGAAACCTACAAATTATGTGTAAAGATCACATACCAAATTTCGTCCCTCTACCTCTGGTAGTTTTCGAGTTATCGTGTTCACAGACAGACATAAACCAAAATTGTGGTTTTCGGACTCGGGGAGGTCTAAAGCGTGGAGATTCGTCAAATTATCGAGTTCGAATTTTTTGACGATTACAATACTTTCTCTTCGTATACGAGAAAGTAAAAACAATATGCCCAAATTTCATCATTGACAGAGCGAATCGAGTTCTCAGTTTTAACATGACTGTTCGGTGTTTCTTCTGTTTGTAAATTTGTTTATTACACAGTCACGACCAAACGCGCTGTTCGCCTTTCTTCAAATTTGGCATAAATGTTCTTTAAAGCCATGAAAAACGAACTGAAATTTTATTTTTTGATTCTGTTTCAAGATGGCGGACGCTGTAATGGTTTTATTGTCTTAGCGAGTCAGTCCCGAGTTTGGTGCCATTAAAAAATTTGAATTATTTTGGTAATGGCGGGACATTTAATTGTAATTTTGAGAATACTGATAAAAACAGACACTCACGTAAACAATTAGCATTCGAAAAAAACCCGGCTAAATGACTAAAAACAGCAATGAAGAGCAGATGTTAAGACTTTTTTTTGTGGCCGCGAGGTCCACTGTTCACAGAACCACTAGTTCTATCTCGTTGCATTTTTCTGTTACTTTATTTTTCTGTCCGCTTTCATGCATGTGCGTGTTGTGGGCTTTCCGAAGACGGATTTCGTCGAAAATTAAATAGAAATCTACAATTGTGATGTAAAGACTAGGTGTTCCTTAAACATCGATAGACTATCGATATTATCAAAGCCAAGTCGATAATATCGGGTTTTCAGAACTATCGACTGTAACAATCGATAGCATCGACTTTCTCAAAACTATCGATATTTTTCTCCCGGGCAACACTATCGATCGACGCATTTTCAGTCGATACTTTCCAAACTATCGACTGAAACAATCAACTGGAAATATCGATAGTTTCTGAACTATCAACTGGAAGAACACCTATCGATAGTATCACGAGGGAGAAGACTATCGATAATTTCTAGACTATCGATTGGAAGAACACCTATCGATAGTATCGCCAGGGAGAAAACTATCGATAGTTTTCTCCCGGGCAACACTATCGATCGACGCATTTTCAGTCGACACTTTCAAAACTATCGACTGAAATAATCAACTTGAAATATCGATAGTTTCTGAACTATCGACTGGAAGAACACCTATCGATAGTATCGCCAGGGAGAAGACTATTGATAATTTCTGAATTATCGACTAGAAGAACACTTATCGATAGTATCGCCAGGGAGAAGACTATAGATACTATCGATGCTTAAGGAACACTAGTAAAAACCACCTACTCAGTTTGATTTTTTAGCTTATTTCTTTTCTGAGTTATCGTGTTAAAAGACAGGCGGATAAAATTCCAAAAATGGTAATGGTTTCACTCTTTCCTGATTCTTCGGCAACTCTAAGAATAAATCTTTTATATTCATCAACATCTCGATGTGGAATTTTTGACGATTACAATTTTTTTTTATTTCGTATACGAATAAATAGGAACAAAAATTCCAGATAATCGACGTTATCCTCTGCACGCAGATTGAAGCTCCAATTCAAATTCTCAAATTGACTTTATTGCGTGTAACTCTTGAAAGCTAGTGCGCACCATTAATAAAAACGATCTGATAAACCCTTTCGCCAGACGGCGCCTTTTAATATTTAAGCAGTGCTTGATTAGATATTTCTTTTCCCATAAGCTATCAGTAAATAAAACATCCAGAAGTGCTCAATATAATTACTAGTAGGCTTTCGATTTCGCTCCGACATTTTGCCTTATCTATGTTAAGTGCAGGTTGATTAGAAGTAAATTTTGCCTTTGAAAAGGCCTTAAGCTGGTTCCATGGCTCCACGCGAAACAAAATTTCATTAAAACGTAGTACTAGGGTTGCGCTCTGTGAAAACCGAAAAAAAGGGAAAGGAAAAAAGAGGAAAAATAGCACTGAAATCGGTCAATGGTGGTGATATTCATTATTTAAAGTGATCTTTGCGGTTTTACATATTGAAGCAAAATTTGCACGTCAGAATGTAGGTAGAAGGGTTGCGCCTTTAGATAACCGAAAAACAGGGAAAGGAAAAAGAGGAAATAGCTAAAATTTCGTCAAATGGTGGTGATATTGTTATTTAAAGAGACTTTTGAAGTTTCACAATTATTAGCAAAATTTCACTTCAGAATGTGTAGAAGGGTTGCGCTCTCGTAAAACCGAAAAGGCAGTATGGAAACCAGGGGAGCTGGTCTCCCCTAAACCTTCTGCATACTTCGAAAAAGGTGCTTGCTTCCTCCCCGCGCGGGATACAAAATGAGTCTATACGAAGATACTATGAACCCAGATCCAAATTGGATCTTCAGGAAAATATAGGTAAAGAATCAAATTCAGAGAGGTTCTATTTAAATGCGGTAACCGATTTCTACTCGCTGGCTCAAGGACAAAGTCACGTAATCCTTCCCGTGTGCACAGATCGCTCACGAGTATGACATGCTACGCGGAGAATCGGATGAAAAAAAACGGCGCTAGAGTAAATAAATGACGTGCAGAAAAATTGCAAATATCGCATGCGCGGGAGAAGGATTCGTTGAGATGCAATGGGACAACAGAATGGTGACACAACCTTGACGGATGAAAAATTTATACGGACCTACATCCATATCGATAAAACTGTGTACCAATTGTTGTCTTAGCTTGGTTCAGTTTTGATGTTACAGTGTTCGGTACAGTCCGCGGAGAGAACAGACTTCCCGTGGACGGATTTTGTCCAAGTTCTGACAGAAACCTATGAATTATGTGTAAAGATCACATACCAAATTTCATCCCCGAAGTCCTAATAGTTTTCGAGTTATCGTATTCACTGATCAGACAGACAGAGACAGACGTAAATTCCGTAAGTTTTCTGACTCAGGAGGCATTACCGGGATCGAAATCTCGAGTTCGAATTTTTTATGACTTGACAATATTTCTTTGTATACTTCGTACGAAAGTAAAAAGAGGAAGAAAGGCAGCTAAAATTTCGCCAAATGGTGGCGATACGTCATTATTAAATCGACTTTTGCAGTTTTACAATTATTGAAGCAAAATTTCTACTCAGAATGTAGTAGATAGCTGCGCCTGTGCCAAAACCGAAAAAAAGGAAAGGCAAAAGAGGGAAAAATAGCTAAATTTACGGCAAGCAGAAAGTGGTGATACGGGCATATATTTTAAAGCGACTTTGCAGTTTTACAATTATTGAGAAGCAAAATTTCACTAGAAGTAGAAGGAACTGTGCCTTGTGAAAACCCGAAAAAGGGAAAGGCAAAAGAGAGGGAAAATAGCTAATCTTCTAGTCAAATGGTGGCGATATGTCTATTTAAATCGACTTGTGCTAGCTTTGTAATTATTGAGCAAATTTCCCAGGAATGTAGTAGAAGGGCTGTGCCTGTGAAAACCTGAAAAAAAGGAGAGAGAAAAGAGGAGAAAAATAGGCTAAAATTTTCGTTAAAGGTCTGATACGTCTTATTAAGCACTTTGCAATTTTTAGCACTGACAGCCAAGCCAGAAATAGTTAAATTTGATTTTTTTCGTTTACCAAACGCCGCCGAAATTCAATTTGAATGTGAAATCTTTTTCCTCAAAAATAACGCTTTTAGCGCTTTTTTCCTCCAAAGTTGCACTAGAGTGTAGTAAATGATGCGATTCTAGAACATAAAAACGTGCAAAAACGGTGCTCACTGAAAAAGTATCTGACGACAAATACATCTCCTCGGGTGACCTGTTTTTTACTTAAATTTAAAATTTTCAAATTACCATTGATTAGGCTCAGTAATTGAAATGCATCTAGCGCCAAAGTCGTTCTTAGATAATGTAGCGTAGCACCAATCCTAGTTGAGAAAATTTGATTTTTTACAGAACAACATGTGTTATAAATTAGTGGAAGTCTTTGTTCATGTGGAGCATAGAACAGCCTTGGCATTCTGAATAAAGTTGAATTATTTAAAACAGTACCTGTAGTATGCGATACCTTCATAACTTTCTAAAAATAATCATCAGCTCAATTCTCATTCTTAATTTCCTGTCGTATAGAAAAGAGATCAAAAAGAGAAAAGTATTGTATGCGTGGAAAATTCTGAGTATGAGATTTTGATGAATTCATCGTGCGACTCTCCGAGACTCTGAGATAAAACCCATTTTGTGAGTAATGTCTGTCCTGCTCATTGAACACAATAACTCACAAAATCACACGAGTTATGAAGGATGAAATTTAGCTTCAGGTTCTACCCTTTTTTAGAAAATTTTAATATTCTGAAGTGAAATCACAGAAATTCGCCAAAAATATTAGAAACTTGAATGAATTTCTTTCACATGAGATTGAAAAATCAAAAAATAAATTGATAAAAAAAGAAAAAACAAAAAAACGTGCTCGTGAGGGATGCCTGAACCGAAATCAAAAAAACTTCTCAAACCGCATCTGCATCAAAAGCTGAAATTTCCCTACCTATCATCCGCATAGTGGACATAACTTAAAAGTGTATGCATGATGCAGCTGACTTCAAAATTGATCTATCGCCACGAGACTTTGACAAATTCTGATCCAGGCGGCCTAGGGAGAGGTGGCGTTCCAAAAATGCATCTGATTATCTTATTTTGGGACTAACTGACTTTTAGGACCAACTGCGTTAAATAGAAATACGCTACATTGTGAAGCACATGTAGAAAGAAAGTGGCGGTAGCTATAGTTGCGGTCGACTACCTGGTACCACTGAAAAGTGGGCAGCCAAAACATCGTGCAGGAAAACAATTTTATAACTTCGCTAATATGCGCCTGAAGTCAATTATGCGCTCAAAGATGTAAAACATTTTTTGCTTCATGATCATCTATGCAAGAGCGGGGGCAGATTTTTCATGAAGTAGAAACTGACAACGCTTTCGTAAACTGCGTATGTAAGCCAAATCACCTTTTCTGAATGCTGCGTAAAAGCGAAACGATCTTTGGTGGAATCTGATAAGAGCGAAATTTTCTTCTTTTGTCCATAGAAACAGAAAGATTGCCTTTTCCATGAATGTAAAAGAAAGCTGGTAAGACAGATTTCGCCTTTTTTCGGTGAATCGTCGAATGTAAAAGAAAGCTGGTGAAGAGATTCAGCGCCTTTCGGAGAACTCCGATGATATGTAAAAGAAAGCTGGTGGAAGACAGATTTCGCCTTCTGAATTTGGTGAGGGTAAAGACATGAAAGCCTGGTGGAACATGATTTCTTTTCGGTGAATGTCGATAATGTAAAAGAGAGAGCTGGTGGAAACATGATTTCGCCTTTTCGGTGAACTGCCATCACGTAAAAGTAGAGCCTTGCAGACATTGATTCTCTGCTTTTTCGCAAGAATCTGCCGGATATGTAAAAAAGAGGAACAGTTGCTTGCGTTGAAAGAGCGGTGAAAGATTTCGCCTTTCGGTGAACTGTCGATATGTAAGGATGCCGGTGGAAGCACAGATCTTTTTTTCTGCGATGCTATCAAAGAAGCGGTGGAGAATTTACTTTTCGTACCGAATGTAAAGAAATAAGATAGATCGCTCCGTGTTGCGATTGTAAGAAAGCCGTGTAAGATTTCGCCTCTTCCGGGTGAATTGCCGATATGTAAGAGCTTGGGAGACAGTACCGCCTTTTTCGGTCGAACTTGCCGATATGTAAAAGAGAGCTGGTGACACAGATTTCGCCTTTCGGTGAATTGCCGATATGCAAAAAAAGAGCTGGCGGAAGACGATACTCGCCTTTCCGGTGAATTGCCGATATGCAAAGCTGAAAGCTGGTGGACAGATTACGCCTTTCGGCGAATAACCGCCGACATGCGTTATGTTTCCCGGCGGAAAACAGATTCGCCTTTCGGCGAATTTGCCGATATGCAAAAAGAGAGCTGGCGGAAAGACAGATTCTCGCCTCTTTCGGATGAATCGCCGATATGCAAAAGAAAGCTGGTGGATGAAGATTGATTTCGCCTTTTT
Organism: Araneus ventricosus; assembly: GCA_013235015.1. Taxonomy (NCBI): domain Eukaryota; kingdom Metazoa; phylum Arthropoda; class Arachnida; order Araneae; family Araneidae; genus Araneus; species Araneus ventricosus. Next base: position 9,514 of record BGPR01021675.1, read on the forward strand.
CTTAGAATTGGTCGATACGTAAAAAAAGCTGAAAGCCGGTGGAAATATCAGATTTCTCACCTCTTCCGGTGAATTTACCGGATGTTGAAAGCTGGTGGAAAGACAGATTTCGCCTTTTCGGGTGAACTGCCGATGTGCGAGAGAGCTGGTGGAAGACAGATTTCGCCTTTTTCGGTGAATTGCCGATATGTAAAAGAGAGCTGGTGGAAGACAGATTTCGCCTTTTTCGGTGAATTGCCGATATGTAAAAGAAAGCTGGTGGAAGACAGATTTCGCAATATATCTGCATGGATCATAGGTATCAAACGACGTATTACATTACTAATGAAATGTTTTTTTTCTGAAATTTATTCTTTTAAATTTGAAGTTTATGCGACCTATTTAACATGTGAAGGAAGGGCGGAATGCAAGTTAGCCCCGGGGCGGCAAAAGTTGCGGCTACGCCACTGCGAGAAAGTCGAGATAAAAACACTCCCGCTAGTTATCTGCGCACTTTACATGTCAGGTCAATAAAGGTTGTATTATAATTACAAAGAAAAAAATATATAAATGTAAAATGGCTGAACAAATGTCTATTTTTATTTTCATCTCACCTGAAATCAGCAGTACAAAACATGGTCTACAATAGAATCGCTCTTTTTAAACACTTTGATTTTATCGAACTCACGTGGTTCCACCCAGTTTTGTTACTTTCTTGTTTTTAGTTTAGTTTATCATATTAACACCCTGTTTTGAAGAAACAGGAGAGCTACTTTGGGACGCACCTCATAATTTTGAACCGTAGTCAAGAGACCGCAACAACCCCTCCGTAACAGACTACAGGAAGGATATCAGACTCTCGACGTCAGATTTAATGCACCCTGAACCCTCCCTCCTTAAAGCTGGGCATTCACAAGTACTCCATCTATTCCATTTGTACCAACAACTGGTTTGTATTCCACTCATTCCAGTCGATAGATTTAGGCAAGTCATTCACGGAAGTTCCAAAGAGCACTTCCCCACCTCACCTCTCCCTTCCCCACACGGGGTATTTCCGCGTAGCACCCTCCCTGATTTCTCCAGTCTAAACGCAACTCCCACGCACTTTCCCCCTCCCCAACGCTCTCCACACACACGGGTGATTTATAGCCGCCTCGAAGAATCATATTTCATTTTTATGGCCCTCCATTCCAATGGATATCAAATTCGTTTGAATTCCAACAGCGCTGTCTATCTGCGTCATTTTTCATCGGGATTTCACATTGACGAAAGGTTTTGCCTTCCCGTGTCCCAAAAATCGTAGAGTGGAACAGAGGTGAATGTCCCGCTTAAAGTCGCTTCAGTTACGTTTTGAAGACTGGGCATTTGCGACAACTCTACGTCAAAATCGGAGAAGGATTGGAGAGTTGTGGAGCGGAAGGCTGGATATCCAACCGGTCCCGATATCCATCGCTCCAATTGGACTGCCGGGCCATAACTCAATACAGGCCCGAGTGAGTACGTGTGTGTGTGGTGGTTGTGAGTGTGTGTGGTGATTGTGAGCGTGTGTGGTGGTTGTGTGTGTGGCGGTTGTGTGCGGAGGTTGTGTGTATATGTGGTGGTTGTGTGTATGTGTGTGGTGGTTGTGTTTGTGTGTGATGGTTGTGGGGCGGCTTGGGGTTCGTAGTTCATCCAGAGAAACGAAGAAGGCTGGAGTCGAGAATCATAGTGACTGGTAGTGTATGGATTTACGCTGGGGTTGCGGGATCGTGAAACTTCTGAAAAATGGAATGACGTGGAGTGGAGGGGTCGTGAATGATAGGCTTAAAGCGAGACATTCACCGCTGTTCCACTCCACATTTTTTGGAACACATGATGACAAATAGCTTCGTCAATGTGAAATCCCGATGAATATTGGCGTAGACAGCCTGCGAAATTGGAATTCCAACGAGGTTGGTTTTCCATTGGAATGGATGGCCATAAAAAAGAAATATGATCCTTCGAGGCGGGTGATAAATCATCTGTGTTTGTGTATGGAGCGTTGGGGAGGGGGAAAGTGAGTGGGAGGTGCAGTTAGACTGGAGAAATCAGGGCAGGGAGGGGAGGGTGATCTCTTTAACACGCGGAAATCCCCCTTGTGGGGGAGAGGGAAGGTTGGTGGGAGACAGTCTGGTGGGAGGAGGCGTACGGGGTGATCGAAGTGGCGGTAGTGCGCTTTGGAGCATCCTTGAATGACTGGCCAAAATCGTTCGCCTTGAATGAGTGGAATACAATCCAGTTGTTGGTACAAATGGAGTAGAACAGTGTGGTCATCAATGACCAGCTTTAGGTCGGTCAACCGAGTATATTCCCGGGGCCAGAGGTATCCTACACCCAGCAACCTTATGTAAAGATCATAGTAAACTGTTATAGGATAATTGAATCCAGTCAAATTAATTTCCAATATTCCAAACCCCCAAAAACATTAGACAAAGAAGAAATAAAAATAAATTGAAGCTGGCTATCTTAAAAATGAATGCTAGTTTATGATAGAGCATGTAAATAATCACCAAGAAAAATATAGCATATTTAAAAAAAAATTTTTAAGTTTTTTTAAAAGGAAGCAAAATTTAAAACTTGAACAAGAAAAAAAATTTTAATTAGCATACAATAAAATTAAAGGAACAAAAGAATTTATTTGTAGAAAGAAATAAAGTTGGAAAAAATTACGACAATGTTTAAGAAGCGCGCAATTGCAGCAGCTTAACTAAAAACAGAGAACAATAGGCAGATAATAAATGTACAAATATAGTCAAAAGTAAAAAATGAAGGTAATAAAAGCAATCCTAGAGTAATTCGAAGGAAACGAAAAGCAAAAAACAAGACAAGGAATCCATTCAATTTCACTTTTTCGAGGTATTACGACAGGAATCTCCTTTTTCTAGTAGGGGAAAGAAACCAATTCAGATACATTTAAGAGAGGAAAAAAACCTTGAAAAAGTGAACTTGAATGGATTCCTTGTCTTGTTTTTTGCTTTTCGTTTCCTTCGAATTACTCTAGGATTGCTTTTATTACCTTCATTTTTTACTTTTGACTATATTTGTACAATTATTATCTGTCTAGTTTATGATAGCATATTTCAAGGTGGGAAATGATGCTTTGCATGTTTAATCATTTTCAATATTCCGAAAGCGAACAATGCTGTATTCATTAATTTTATTTTTCACAAACGTTTTCGTTTGCTTAATGTAAGTAATTCTCAAACAAGAAGATTGATCCATACATAGATATCCTGGTTTTCCTTCTTCATTGAGAAATAACACTCGGCGAACAATAAACTAAAAAGGTTTTTTTATTTACTAAGAACTTTACTCCATATTTATCCTCGAAATCCAAAAGGCGGCTCTTTGTATACAATTGTTAAGAGAAATGTTCCTTATATTTCCTTTCGGAGGGATTTTTTATTACTTTTCAGATGCATTCGTTTTATTCGAACAACACAAGATTGGGGAGGGAGAGGTCATCACTGCGAAGTAGTTAGATTCGAAGTTTGACGTTTTTATTCTTTTCCAGACTTCTCTTTCGAATACTGTTAGGTGCATGTAATCAAATTAGGAATGTTTGAAGAACATATTTCCGTCAGTCATCCAACTAAATGTCTGGTCTTTGTTGACACAGGAATCTACGTGAATGTCGAAACTCAATTATAAATCCAAATCGAATTGGTTGCGTCTGCCAACAGACGAAGTTCAAATTCGAATGCCCTTCTATATAACGCCGAAGCTTTGCGAAATCAGCCAAATGTATTGCAATTGAGTTCGTGTGGGGAGCAATAATGCAAAACAATTTCTATGAAATGCTTGAGAAATGAAAAATTCTTGTCCACTCCGAAATAATAATTAATGATAACAAAGTATTATCCGCATAGTAACTAATTCATTTTTACCACTTCGTTATTAATAAGAATGCATTATCTTTTAGAAAAGCTACATTATTGCACAATCCATGGATACATTATTGCACAATCCATGGATACATTATTGCAGAATCCATGGATACATTACTACACAATCCATGAATACATTATTGCACAATCCATGGATACATTATTGCACAATCCATGGATACATTATTGCAGAATCCATGGATACATTATTGCAGAATCCATGGGTACATTACGTTACGTTCATCAGGTCGTCTTAATTTGTTTTTAATTATGATTATCATAACTGAGTATTGAATTTAGAGAAATTGTTTCTAAATTTAAAGAAAATACTTCTTATTATTTAAAGAAACAAGTTATTGTACGTGTTTCAGAAATAAAAAATAAAAATAGATTGAAGAAAATTATGAAATCATCATACGGTGGAACTTTGCTAAATCGAATGCTTTTCATTCAGAATTTGGAACTAAAATTTTTTTTTTCACTAGTCCCTTCAATTTCCTATTAAAGTAATGTTAAAACATGATCTGTGATTCCAATTTATTTTGGTTAGTTCGAAGGCGAAACAAAAAATAGTAGATATTTCGTTTTATTTCTGAATTGATTTCGTCAGCTAAATATATCCGTACCTTGTGTGCTCCGAGAATTTCACTGCTGTACAATGTAAAAAGCAACAACAAAAAAATCACTTACTTAAAAAAATGAATACGTTAGGTGTGAATTGCACTATTTTATTCTGAAGTATTATTGTGTAATTGTTTAATTTAATTGCTGTATTCAAAACTATAAATACTGCTTTTTATTATTGAAATTAGTTGTTTATTAGTAACTATAAATCATGATTATAATTTTTAAAGCATTAAAAATTTTCTAATCATAATTATTGTATAGCAACGGATTCGAAAACCCTCCTCGCTTTTGCGCATGGGCCGGAAGGAGTTATTTTCATCAAAACAGGGGGAAAGTGAAGAATGGAAGGGTGATGTGTACATTTTTCTGAGCGTGATCTAACAAAGAACTCCGGAAATGCGCTCATATGACTCATTGCCTGACACCCCTTTCCTGTTTAAAATCGTCCAAAAGTGGTAGTCTCGGAATCCGTTGCTGAACAGTATTATTAATTCATTTACTAGCTGTATGGCCCGGCGTCTATCACGAATAATAGGATATTCCCGGGCGGAGAGAAGTGAGGTCACGTCAGACCTTGGGATCCATATATTTTCATATGCCCCGCCTCCGTTTTTCTCTACAGTCAACAAATGTTGTCACTTACTTTCCCTAACAAACGTTACGAAGTTAAACACTTTAATACAAAAAAAGAAAGAAAAAAAGTATGAAAACGATTTTTTTTCCATAGTTAATAAATCCAAACACAGAAGCTCGCTCAAAAAGGAATACCAGCTTTCGTTAAATAAATAAAAAAAATGCAACACTGGATGCGAAAACAAATAATAGGGAAAAAAGAATCCGCCGTGAATGAATTCACCATGCTGCCAATAGATGGCAGCATGGTGAATTCCATGCACGTCAATTCCTTCATTTTGACGTTTTTAATTAATATCTTTTCAACTAATTACAATTTCGGAATTTAAATAGTCGAATTGGATTCCTTGGATTATTTTCCATCTTTTGGTACTTACGGCTAGTTTCAGGATTCAGTGGTTCGGGAGAAGATAGAAGAACATAGATACATATGTTTGTTTACCTTCGAATTTTAATAGGATAGATTAAAGTTACTTACTGTTTATTTATTGATTATACATGATTTATTAAAACCTTTAAGTATTAAAAATGAGTCGTGAAGATTAATTTTTACTAGACATTTTTAGTTTAAAAATTGTCCATTTCTCTTGTCGCACTCAGTATTAAACCTAGTTTTTTTAGATCAAATTTTCGGATATATTCGGATTTAATGTGTCCCCGTCAACTTCGAATTAATCAAATTCTATTCTTATTAGTAAACAATATAATTAACACAATTAAGCCAAAAATAATAGACCACAAATTCCGTTTAAGTTCTGTCCAACTTTATTTCAATTCATAACGATATAAATCCATACGTAACAAAGTACTCAAAATAAACTCAACAGGCAAGTGGTAATCTAGAAATATGTTCATCTCAGCCCGAAGTACAACAAAATTTCTTTTAACAAATTTATAATTAAATTCGAAAATGAATTAATACGTTTCAATACTTTTCTACGGAGGATGGTAGTAAAATAATAATAAAATACCACGAAACATCGCAACTTAACTGTTCAAGAAAAACGATGAAAGTATAATAAGGTAAGATATAACGAATAATATAACGTACTAGCAGTACGCGCACGGCGTTGCCCGTGGAATCAGGACTTCAACAAAATGGAAAAAAAAAATGCCCACAATGACACGAAAAAGTTTTGAAAACAAAATCAAAACAAGAGATACACATTATTGATTTTAAACTAATCAGGGAAAAATAAATTAAAAAAACGAAAAAGATATTTTAACCGTTCTTGTTTTAAATCCGACAGAAACGTTCCATTTACAAGCTGAAAAAAATGAAAATTATAGAGATGTTAGAACGTCAGATGCGAGAATTTGAAGAAATCCTTATTAAAAATTACCATAAAAGTGACTATTTTTCAAAAATTTCTCAAAATTCAGTAAATTACGTTAGACGTACGAAACAAACTTCATTAGAACGGACGGAAATAGTTTGTTCTTTCCGATGGTTTAACTGTTTTTTTCTTACAATTATCCGAAGCCATGCTATTGAGAAATGATTGCGAAAAATCACCCAAAAGAACACAAAACATTAAATAAAAGTTTTCTAGAATAAATTTTAAAATTCCGGCGTCCAGGTGCATTCAGTCACCATTACGACTACCTGTGTGCCAAATTTCATGGCTGTAAGTTCGATAGATTCGTCTGGACATAGCGGACACATACACACGCACACAAACATTGCCTTTTATAAGTACAGAAGGACAAGAAAAGGTTTGCCATTCCCCAAACGATTTCATTCACCATTAAATCCATTTATTTCATCTCACAAATATTATCTCAGAAAAAATAAATTTCATCCAATATTGAAGCCATATATTTCAACTTAAAAACATGAAAATCAAGCTATATTACTCAACACTAGATAAATTCAAGAATTCTTCGAATTGTCAAGATATGTTGTCATTATTATGTTTAAAATAATAAAATTCAAATAAAATAATTACTTTTGCCGATATTCAGAGTTGGAAGCTTTTTTTTATTTTAATCATTAATTTTAGTTTGATGGCACTTGTTCAAAGAAGATTACAAAAATTATTAAATAATGTTTATTAAATTTATTAAAGTATAAAATATGTATTTAAATAGCAAATTTGGAAAAGAGCACCGAAACTAAGATATAGATCCAATATTTAGGTGAAGTAAGTTTTAACAAATCTGTAAAAGACACATACGTATGTGAATGTATAATATTCGTACAATCATTATGAATATAGAATTTACTAGAAAATCACCCGCCATGGTATAACGGGTGCTAGAGATTTCCCGTCAAATTTGACGTGTTTAAACAGATATATATGCGAGAGAAATGTTTAACATTTATTGAAAACAAATAAAATAAACATGTTTTATGGCAGGAAATATTTTTTTATTTACGTATTATTTACATATTTCTCTATTAAAAAAAACCTCTTGGTAAACAACATTCCGTGTAAAGTATTTTTCGTTGTTTAACAGTTTTATTATAATTCAATAACCATGAAATTCTCAGCTTGTCAAACGTCAGTCAAAAGTTAAAATTTCAAAGGAATTCTTTTTCCAAATTCTAATCAAAACAAGGACTTCTCTGATTGTCAAACGTTGCCAAAAAATATTATCAAATTATATCATCACGATTGCTATAAATAATCAGATGCATCGTGGCGTCCAAACTATATCACGCGCAAGATATACCACTGACGTAATTTGCTACTTTCTATTGAAAAACGGAAATTAATTTGAAATATAGGATTAATATAATTTAACATTTCTCGGGAACTATTGATCATAGCGAAATAAATTTTATATCCCTCGATAGAAAATTTTATTTCACTATTTTAGAGCTATTAAATTTGAAAGTAGAACGACAATTACACTTTTAAATTTAAAATTGCTGAAATTCAGGTGCTCTAACAATGAAATAATGCTGTTTAACGTCTCGCAGTGCTGTGGCGCGAGTTTTATTGTTGGTGACGTCAGAGAGTTACCGAGAGACAGATCTGGGCTATTATATTAGTAATTATACAAGGGTAATTATACCCAAAATCGTAAAATTGGGCGCAAGTCATTTTAAAATTATAATGACACAGAGCTTAGGAAGGCAACGGGCCAAATAGTAGGTCATTTTAAAATTATAATGACACAGATTTCTTATCTGAAAATTGATGAAATATTCCCTGAAACGATCAGAAGTCATACAGGATCTGATCAGTTTTTATCTTTCCAATTAATCTGAAGATAACTTGAACGACATCAGATTTGGAAGAGTGGAAAATTCATACTCACGCCACTAGTTATAAATTTGAGTTCGCTAAGATAAATTTGAAATGGTTTAACAGCCAGTGAAAATGAGAAAAATCGACCAAAAGTTGGATTTTTTATATTAAACTTTTATTAATAAACAGAAGTTTTCAGTATTTTTATTCATTCGCTCACTATAAGTATGTTTTATAGATACTGTGGATTACTATACATAGGGTTGCCATAATTGCCAAGCATTGATTCGGGACCTTTAAGTGCTAAATAAATATAAAATGAAAACAGTGGGTACGTAATAGCTTACTTTACGCTGATAAAAAAAATCAATAAAGTTTAAGCAATCTAATAAATTGAACACATAAAATAATAAAAAAGATGCCAGCCTAATCTTTTTTAGTTCACTCACAATTTAAAGTTAATTTTCTTTCTTAATTATATCATTTTCTTCTTTCCAAATTCATAAAATAGGGCGCCAGTCATTTTAAAAGTATAATGACACAGAGCTTAGGAAAGAAACGGGACAAATAGTAAGTCATTTTAAAATTATAATGGCCTGAGGAAGCTTAGGCTAGGAAATGGACAAACAGTAGTCATTTAAGAATTATAATGACAAAGAGCTGGAAACGGGATTAACGAAAATAGTAGTCGACCATTTTAAAATTGTAATGACTGAAAGCTTAGGAAGGAAAACGGACAAATATTTTGGCTCAAAGATATAATGACACAGAGCTAGGGAAGGAAACAGGATAAATAAAATCATTTTAAAATTAATAATGAAGAGCTGAAGGAAATCGGACAAATAGTAAGTCATTTTAAAATCAATGACACATTTAGGAACGAAACGGGACAAAAAAGAGTGATCATTTAAAATTATATCGACTCGGAACGGAAAAATATCATCATCATGACACTTTAGTAATGAAACTTATGGAAAATAGTAAGTCATTTCAAAATTATACAACAGAGCTTAGGAAGGGAAACGGACAAATAGGTAATATTTAAAATGTAAATGACTACGAGCTTACAGGAAGGAAAACAGGATAAATAGTAAGATCATTTTAAATTGTAATGACACTGAGCTAGGAAGGAAACGGGACAAATAGTAAGTCATTTTAAAATTGTATTTGCTGAGCTTAGAAGAGGCTTAAGGACAAATAGTAAGTCATTTTAAAATTATAATGACACAGAGCTTAGGAAGGAAACGGGATAAATAGTAAGTCATTTTAAAATTATAATGACACTGAGCTTAGGAAGGAAACGGGACAAATAGTAAGTCACTTTAAAATTATAATGACACAGAGCTTAGGAAGGAAACGGAACTGAGTAGCGAAATACGGTGAGAGTCCCGTATATACGAGACGTATGACAACCCTAGCTGTACAGAAATTCTAAGTATTTTTCGGCATTTTCTCAAAATGAAATTTTATGACGATATCCACATTTTAAATTTCTCCATGCCCATTAGATTTTTAGCTACAATTCATAAACTTTTCCCCTACGTTGTATAAGCACATATTGACTGAATTTTGCGTAAATAAATAATTTATACATATTACTTTTCTGTACTAAGGGCCATATGCATCATTATTGAAAAGAGTTTTGCAATTTTTAAAGGTAAAATCAAGTAATTCGGGATTTAAAACAAAAATTACAATATCAGTGACATTAAACATTCAAAATATTGTGTAGAACCAACATTCTTATTTTTTAGAATTTGGAAAATAATTTTGTTTCATGTTTTAATTCGCATGGAACAATTTGATGTCTTATAATATTTTAGTGCATTTTATTAATTCCCTACCAAAAATTTAAAAAGTTACCAATTAATTTTGGTTAAATTTTCGTCCAGAATATGAACGATATATTAATAAAACTGTAATGAAAATCAGAAATTGAGAAACTTTGATTTGTATGTCCATTATACCCTTCAGAAAACAAAGGTGAAAATATTGGGTATCACTCACCTTTATAAAATAATGGTCTCTAATCCGCATCCGTTGTAACTTTCAGAAGAAAAATCAAACAAAAAAATAAATAAATAAAAATAAATAAATGTATAAATAAAAACCTCTAATGTTTCAAGCGCCAAAAGGAAAAATAAAAATCCATTCGCTTCTACTGAAAATGAACGGCAAAATTTCAAATTCTGAAGAACAGCTTTCGTTCTTCTGCAACTTCATGTTCTAGCTGAGTTGTTACAAAGCTGCCAGTTCGCCGCGTGTTTTGACATCGTCTGCGGATTGCGAATTCAACAGAGTATTAGCTCCACGCACGTCACAATATGGCGTCCAAACGATTTTTTTTCCAACTCATTCTAAACTTGTCGCTTTCACCCCTCTTATTTCGCTGAGAGAATATTCGCATTTAGAAGAGAGTTCCATCTCGACCGAGACTCATAATTATTATTGATCTGAACAAGAAGTGAGCTTATTTTATATGAGGGAAAACATTATTATTCGATTATTTCTGAGAATGTCGTCACGAAACTTCCTAATTTTTTGTAAATATCTATTGTGAGTGAGTGATATGTTTTGGTAATTTATTTTATGATTGTTTTGCGAGTCTAAAATTCTGTTTATAGTTTTCGATCCTTTTCAGGCATTGCAAATTGCATTCAGCAAATTATGTCAATTATATTTCTGGTCGAACAAAAATTATTCGCAAGTCATTTAAGATTCAGTGTTGGTCGTTTATGGATATTATATTCAATAATATTTTGTCATCATACTGTTAACAGTAAATCTTTCGTAAATGGCACATAATTATATCGAATCAACCCATCAATATAAAAACAAGGGCAGTTTTGAAAGTATAAATATTAAAACAGAAATTAAGATTTTTGAGTAGGTTTGCCATACGTCCCGTATATACGGGACTGTGACTGTATTTCATTTCTAAGTCCCGCATTTGTCACGTTTTCTTCCTCAACTGTGCGTCATTGTAATTTTAGAATGACTTGCGCCCAATTTTATAATTACGTGAAAGAAGAAGATGATATAATCAAGAAGGTAAAATCAACTTTAAAATATGACTGGGCTAAAAAAGATTAGCCTCAAATCTTCTTTTTTCAATTCATACTATTAGTTCACACTCTCCCTATATCTTGTTCAAATTTTACAATCGATTTTAAACTAACTTCCCGATGAGCTGGAGACTTGAAAGTTTAAACATAGCTCAGAACTAGATGACAATGCAATATTAATTCGCTTTCTTGTCTGTCTGTCATTTCATATTTTGCATGACGCATGCGCAGTACGTCTTTCATTATGTCTCAGAAACTATTAACATTGCAGACTTGGTTCTTGGATATATGGATGACCCATGGGATCATCGAAGCACCCCCATATTTTAGCCATATCTTTGCGCATGCGCAGTACGTTTTTCATTATATCTCGAAAACTATTAACATTACAGACTTGGTTCTTGGATATATGGATGGTCCATGGGAGCATCGAAGCACCCCATATTTTAGCCATATCTTTGCGCATGCGCAGTATGTTTTTCATTATATCTCGAAAACTATTAAACTATTAATTATTAAAGTAGGAATTGACTTAAAAGAATTTTTTTATATTACTTGTTATTATTCTACTTACTCATTTTATTTGGTTGCTTAAACTTTATTGATTTTTATCAGAGTAAAATAAACCATTATCTTCTCACTTTTTCAAGTTTTATTTATTTAGCACTTAAACGTCCGTATCAGTGCTTGGCAATTATGGCAAACCTATCGATGAGGGGGGAAATCTGTAATGAGTTAGTGAAGAGGAATTGCAGGATTGGATGGAAGTAGATAATTCTTTATTCGAAGCGCTCTCCATTGATAAGGACGAAATAATCGGTCATGTAATGGGAAATGAGAGAAATGATGAGGAGGGAAAGAGAATGAAGATGAAGACGACGCGCATACCAAGAAAGTTACTCAGCCGAAATATTGCATACTTTCATAAAATGTGCCTATCAAAGTTTATTTACGCCAGTACGTGATGTTAGGAAATTTCACCGTGTACACGGTGAATTTTTAAAACTCGGGTGACAGTCTTGTAAGCAGACAAACCTTCGAAGTTGTAGGTAATCTCGCTAAGAAATACGTATAGATACAATACGTGAATTTTAAGATGTATAATTTCTTTCTCTGATCTATAAAATTGCAAGTATGTGTAAGCTCCATTACCTCTGGTCAGTTTTGGTCACAGAAAGCGGGAAACTTTCAATTTCAACTTGACCGTTCGATTGTTTGTCAGTAAATTTGTCGTCCCTTTGTCAGTAAATTTGTTTGTTACACAGTCACGACCAAACGCGTTGTTCGTTTTTTTCTTTCGGATTTGGCCCGCATGTTCCTTGAAGTCATTAAAAACGAACGACAACGTGTAAAGGTGTCTGTTAGTCACAGACAGATTAAAACAGCAGTCTCATATTGATACATTTCTTGAAAATGCTACGAGACATGGGTATCCTTTAAATTTCATGTATGCTTATGTTAATAAGAAATATTTGACACCATTAAATTAATAATCTTTTAGATTTATTTTTGGTGTGATCATATACAATGGAATTCACAAAGATATTAGTATTTCACTACATAGGTAGATGGCTCCACTAGATTAAGAATAAGACTGCATCATATATTCATTTTTATTTTTATGTACATTTCCAAAATAATTATATTATTATAAAAGGTTAAATTTAAATTTTTAGTTAATTTTTTAATGATGTTTATTATAGTATTAATAGCTTAATTTAGAAATAATTTTTTCACTTAAAATGTGGAACTGTCTTTAAGATAACGCTCAAGTCATAACAATTATTGAGACTATTGAAATGGTATGCTTTAAGTTATATACTTTCTTGTTTCTAATCTTGAAAGATTTGGGAGATTTATTCCCCTACTTTTTTTCCAACAATGACTTTCGCAGAGGGTTGCCGCCACAAATCTAGATTAATGCGACATATCAGTTCCCAAGGCTGATAAGCATTTGACTGTTAGAATTCCATTTCTAGGTTGTTCTTTTTCATAGTGTAATAGTCGTTAATCAAACTATCTTTTGTATTTCATTTGTAAGATTTTTGATAAAGTAACTTTATTTTTATTTTAATTTTTAAATTAATATATGTATATATTGAAAATATAACATATGTTTGATTAAATTTTATCAGACCAGGCCATAGACAGGTTTAATAGCAACTCAGTCACCAATCCTTTCTTCAAAATGAGCAACGCGGTCGAGCCTTTTTTCTGTGTTGTAGAATGGTGAAAAAACCGAATGTGCAATTTGAACGCCTTTTTTTTAACCGATTGAAACCGAAATTGAACACAGATCTACAATTAACATAAGAAGACCACATACTAAATTTCATTTATCTAAGCAATTGCGTTTAGGAGTTATCGTGTTCAAAAGCCTGTGGTTCTACAGGCCGACAGACAGTCAACCCTTGGACGGATTTTGCCCAAAATTTTATACGGACCTACATTCATGACGATAAAACTGTGTGCCAAATTTTATCCAACTAGCTATTCAAGTTTTTGAGTTATAGTGTTCACATGACCGCAGACAGTGTGACAGACAGACTTCCCGTAGACGGATTTTGTCCAAATGTTGATAGAAACCTACAAATTATGTGCAAAGATCACATACCAAATTTCATCCCTGTAGCTCTAATAGTTTCCGAGTTATCGTGTTCACAGACAAACAGACATAATTCCAAAATTGTGTTTTTCGGATTCGGGGAGGTCTAAAACGTGGAGATTCATCAAAATCTCGAGTTGGAATTTTTTGACGATTACAATATTTTCTCTTTGTGTACATCGTATACGAGAAAGTAAAAACAGACTGATATTTGGCCATAAATGTCACGGATTGCCAACATTCTGCTCATAGCATCAAACAGAGAAAGAATAAATAGCGTTTCTTATCTCGATCCATAACCCTTATCGATACAATATTATTGCGTCGTGTCACTATTAGCAACCGTGTGAATAAAAAGTTCCTCTCACCCTCTTTGGCAAACAGTTGACACCGGCTGTGGATCACGCGATGCGGAAGTTCCATGACCATTTAGTTTATGTCCAAGGAACGATTATTGGACATCAGGGAGAACCAGTGGGAGTGGCCTCCCCTAAACTTTCTCGTATACTGCTAAAAAATTTGTCATTTCCCCTCCCCTTGCGTGGATAAAAAAAATCGAACCTACTGTAATCCAGAATGCAACGAATATCATAAGGTTTTTCATTGCAGATTATAGTGATTGTAAAATATTTAAGTGAAGAATCATATTAAAAGAGATGCCTATGTATTAAAACTTAGCAATATTTATTTTCCATCACACTCCAGGAAGATCCGCTATTATACGAGCGAGCGAAAGCAAAACGGGAGATAAAACATATCAATCACAAACCCGTCTCAAGGACGTAATCCTCCCGCTTGGTACCAGAGATAGCTAAGTAGGCATGCGCGTGGAAATGGTTTTGAAACGAAGGCTTAACAAGTATGCGATTATACAGACCGACAGACAGTCAACCCGTTGACGGATTTGGCCCAAAATTTTATACGGACCTACATTCATGACGATAAAACTGTGTACCAAATTTTATCCATCTGGCTTTTCAAGTTTTTGAGTTATAGCGTTCGCATGACCTCGAACATACAGACAGACAGACTTCCCGTTGACGGATTTTGTCCAAAAGTTGATAGAAACCTACAAATTATGTTTCAAGTTTACATACCAAATTTCATCCCTTTATCTCTAATAGTTTTCGAGTTATCGTGTTCACAGACACACACACAGACAGACATAATTCCAAAATTGTGTTTTTCGGACTCAGGAAGGTCTACAACGTGGAGATTCGTCAAAATCTCGAGTTCGAATTTTTTGACGATTACAATACTTTCTCTTTGTATACTTCGTATACGAGAAAGTAAAAAAGCGTTCGCTTCTGGATTGAATCAATCAAAGGAACGATCTCTGTTAGTAGTGCTCTAATTGTCATGTAAGCGACATTCTAATGTTGATATAGTGCAGGGATGGGCAACCTGTGGCCTTTTTACTTTCTTGTATACGAAGTATACAAAGAGGAAGTATTGTAATCGGCAAAAAATTCGAACTCGAGATTTTGACGCATCTCCACGTGTTAGACCTCCCTGAGTCCGAAAAACACAATTTTGGAATCATGTCTGTCTGTGAACACGATAAACTCGAGAACTATTAGAGCTATGGGGATGAAATTTGGTATGTGGTCTTTACATTACATTAATTTTGGACAAAATCCGTCAACGGGAAGTCTGTCTGTCTGTATGTCCGAAGTCATGCGAATGCTATAACTCAAAAACTTGAATAGCTAGATGGATAAAATTTGGTACACAGTTTTATCGTCATGAATGTAGGTCCGTATAAAATTGTGGGCCAAATCCGTCAACGGGTTGACTGTCTGTCGGTCTGTATAATCGCATACTTGTTAAGCATTCGTTTCAAAACTGATCTCCATGCGCATGCGTACTTAGCAATCTCTGGTACAAAGCGGGAGGATTACGTCACTTTGTCCTTGAGGCGGAGTTTGTGATAGATATGTTTTATCTCCTGTTTTGTTTTCGCCCGCTCGTATAATAGCGGATCTTGCTGGAGTGTGATGGAAAATAAATATTGCTAAGTTTTAATACACAGGCATCTCTTTTATTATGATTCTTCACCTAAATATTTTACAAACACTATAATCTGCAATGAAAAACCTTCTGATATTCGTTGCATTCTGGATTACAGTAGGTTCGATTTTTTTTTATCCACGCAAGAGGAGGGGAAATGACAAATTTTTGAGCAGTATACGAGAAAGTTTAGGGGAGGCCACTCCCACTGGTTAAGTATCTTATGCGGCCTTACCAGTTACAGTAGAACCCAGGGTTTACTTTCGTTTAGTTATATTAAAGTCCCGTTTTCAAGCAACATGAGGGCTATTTTGGGACGGTCCTCGTAATATTGAACCGCAGTCAGTGGACGAGGACGACACCTGAACCGACATTGGCATTGGCGCTACTGTGCAACCCTGCTTTTGAGACCTTGCGGTCTCTTTTCGCAGTTTGGGTGGTTGCCAGTAGAAAAAGAGATCAACTAACACCCCCGCAGACCCCCAAGAGGCCCCGAAACATAACCACCCCCCGAACAACTTTATTAAACTGTTTAATGCACATGATACAGAAGCATAAAACATAATTAATTCGATAATACAATTTTTACAGATGATTTACATTGCTGAAATTAGTTGCGGGCCTCCCACTCGCACCCTCTCCAAACTTCCACGCCACACCAACGGGAGGACGTTTGGCC